>BQNB010028759.1:0-56347 GCA_026074375.1 Tanacetum coccineum
AAGAGATGGAATAGAACACTTACAAGAATAAGATGAGTCAAGAAACACACAAGATCTAACCCAAAATCCTTAGATCTATAAACATAATCTTGCAAAACCCTCTTAAATATCAAAACCCTAACTCTTAAAATCTTTAGAAAACCTTGAAAACAATGATCAAACCCTTAGAACACCCTTTGATATGATTAGAAATGATCTTGGAATGAATGATTCTTGATAGAAATCAAAAATATGAAAAGTATATGTGTGTATGTGTGCCGTGAGCAAAGAGAGGAAAAAGGGAAGAGAGAAAAACTTTTAAGGCTATGAAATGAATAAGAACCCTAAGTTATGTATAAGGTGGTATTTATAGGATGTGAAGTATGTTTTAAGGTCTTGGCTACATGTGACCATGGTTAGAAAAAGTGTGGAACCAAGGACCATATGGTCCTTGTGGTGCGTTCGTTCAAACAAAGAAAGGGGAGGGGGTTTATGGTTTTGCTTTGGCTCCAAGCTTGCTTAATTAATTCAAGATTACATTAGTGCAATTGTGGTCCTCACCATGCGAGGTGACAAAGAGTGTGTAAGGATGTGTTGGGTACATGAAAGGGTAAAACAAAGACGTCATTATCCCACACATGCATGATCAATTTCAAAATAAAGAGGAAAGATTCCACTTGATTTAATTAAGAGTGTGCTTGTATGCGTGTGAATTAAGTAGGAGGGGGGATGACCACGAAATTTTTGACTTAAAAACTCAAGACAAACGATAACTAGAGTTTCCACGAAGAGATTACGGGTTTTCGGGGTTCCGTTTGATCAAAAACGCGAAAAATATAATTGGTACGCTAAACCGTAAAAATAAATATTGGAAAAGATAAAATAATGCATATAATATCTATACTAATCAATATCCGGAGCCGGAACGCGTCCGATGACGTTTTTCAGATTTACGCGGGATAACCTCTCGGTTTTTGGTTAAATTCAAACGTAACGGATAAAATTCAAAATAATGGTCGGAATAGTTTAAAATATTGACCTTAAATTTACAGGGTGTGACATCAAACACATTTATTTTAGCACTTTCTGGGCACTTTTGGTATAAAGCGTTAGAAAGGTGGTCACGAAGCTGAAACTTGTACTTTGTCTCCATATCTTCTCCAAATCAAACCCAAGTCACGTGTATTCGATCCATGTGCTTCCCAAGTACCTAAAACACCAAAAAGAAAGGATTAAGTGCAATAAATAAGCATATTTACATGATTTTAAGGGTTAAATGACCTCAAAAAAGTGTATAAAATTACACCTCATCATATAGGTATAACAGTAACACTGGGTAAGTGCCGGTATAAACATGGCAGTAACATCGGGTAAGTGCCGGTATAGATATAGCAGTAACACCAGGTAAGCGCCGACATAGAAATAGCATTACTAGTTAGTGCTCTAAGTGCACCAAAGTAATCTCCCATTCACGACTTCCTATGTGGAGTACCGGTGCTTTATGCATGCAGAATAAGAGATAGATTAGAAATCTCTCATATGAAACACGTCATGACCCAGATTGCATCCGTGCAAAAGGGTGTAGGCCGCATTATGATTACTCACGGTAGAGGAATTCCAATGTTCAGTAGTAAGTTGATTAAGATATCAAACACAATCATGTAATGTGATTTACGAACTCACCCACTCATCTAATGTGTTTTACGCACTCAGTCATTCATGCAATATGCTTTACGCACTCACCAACTCATCTAATGTGTTTTACGTACTCAGTCAGTCATGTAATGTGCTTTACGCACTCAATTAGTCATGTATTATGCTTTACGCACTCAATTAGTCATGTATTATGCTTTGCGTACCTAATTAGTCATGTAATGCCCCTACACACAATAACATGCTTTGTGCACTTAGTAAGTTATGTGTACTATGAAATAAGATACCCGGATTGCATACGTGCAAGAGGGTAAAAACTCATATTTAGTTTCAGTTTTAGTGTCAGATATAGCTTCAGACCTAGATCATCATTAGTTATCAGTTTAGTATCTATATAGCTCACTTACCAGTTCAGATTCAATACAACCCAAGTTTTATATTTAATCTCAGTATTGTTCAGCTTCATAGAAGATATCTAGTAAAGGGTCCAATCACAAATTGGTCGCGTAACATTAATGATATTAGCATGTTTAGTGTTTACCTTTTAGTACCGTTTACTCAGTAAGTCGTCAGGACTTACCGTTGCTAGTTTCCATTTTTGTAGGTTAGGTTATTTGGATGTTTGGGCTTGTTAACTAAGGAGGTGATCAGAGGGAACATGCATACTCGTGGGTATAGGTGACGGGTGTATCTTACTACGCTTTGCTATGTAGCTTACAACGCCTCAAACTTATTTTAGTTTCAGTTTCAATGGGGTTAAAACAGATTATGTTGGTTCATGTGTCTAGTCATGTCTTTTAAAAAGCATTCTACTTCACTGTCTAGATAGGAGTGTTTGGTATAACTCCTTAATTTGTAGAAGAAACATTTTCATGTGTAACCATGTTAGTTCCAAGTGCGAAAATGACAACGATATGTTAAGTATCATGTTGGTTAAGTTTAACAGTTTCCGCTGCGTCGAAATAAGATTTTATGGCAAAAGAAAGTGTTTAACCAGCAAAGAACGGACCCACATGTTAATACAAATAATATCTAAAAACTTTATTTATATTTTCGACCTCTTTAGATTTTGATAATGACAAAATGTAAAAACGTTATATGATAAAAATAAACGTTTACAAGTTATTAGTCGTAAATTTCTATTTTGACGTAAATCACTTGAGGTATGTACAAACAAATCATTAAACTTGTTTAGTGAGCAAAGATATACCTTTCAGTCTTAAACTTTACATTTCTACAAATGTAACAAAAGCTTTTTTACAAAAATAAATTAGACAAAATATTTTAGTAATTAAAAGAAATGTTTTATTTAAATATATAATTTGAAATATGGGTTTCCCCCCTAAAAGGATCCAACCTTTACTAGAAAAACATTTCTCCACTAAAAGAGTAAAAATTGAGCGTCTACGTAGGACAACCCCCAAATAGGTAGGACGGTCCTCAATATATGTGAGGCCATCCCATATTTAAGGGACTGTCTACAGTTATGATGCTCCTCTCTCTTGCCTATAAATACTAGACTGTTCCCAGCTATTTTTTTTAACATTTTCACACATTTTCTCTGCTTTAAATCTCTCTTTACATCTCTCTAAATCTTTAATCATAAACTTGTTTAATATTGTTTAGCAAGTGATCCATTCTTTTTTTTCCTCAAGTGCAAGAGAAGAACACTCGTATTCGCCAAGAAACGAAGTGTTGTAGTTTAGTGTGTCTATTCGTAATCTTTGTTACGATCTTCTTCTAGATCCAATCTCTTTATATTTATTCTTATGTAGTTGTGTAAATCCGGTTGGTGTATAAGTCCGGAAGTGTTGTATGTGTGTCGGTTAGTATTTTAGTCCTTAAAATACATTTGTGGAGTAGTAGATTGGTTCTAGCTAAGATTAGGACTCGACATCTAGCTTAGTGTCAGAAATTGGTATAAGCGACGTGTAACGATTTTCTCCGCCTGAAGGGAGATTGTTGACATAGTGAAATCTCGATTCGGATACTCGGGGAGTGGAATAGGGCGAAGAAGACCTTCGTAGCCGCACCACTATAATTCTTGGTGTTGTGGTTTGATTGTTCTATCTCTTTACTCTTATCTTGTTTTTTACATTTCATAGTTATTGTTTACACTTATATATATACACTGTTCATATATATATATATTGTTGATTGATCTCCCATAAACAAGAATCTAAATTTTTTATAAACAAACTTTAAAACGCAAATTAACGGTGAAACTATTCACCCCCCTCTAGTTTCCATAATTTGTATCAGAGCCTGATCACCCAATATTTTTAAAATATATTGTATTTTAAAGCTTGAATCGATTTATATATTCTGACAAATATCTAGAAGGGCAATCTATGCAAAGACCATCACTTTTTTAAAGTGACGGTTTTATTTATTGGAAAAATAGATTCAAAACTTATATGAAATCAAAAGATCTTGATCTTTGGCATGTTATTACTGAGGGTGATTTCTTACCTATCTAAAATAATCTAAAACCAAATAAAATGAGGTTGTTCTATTTGAAAAACAAAATGATGATCTTAAAAAAAGACTTGCAAAAATTAACGAAGCTAAAATGGCCACTTATAATGCCTTGCGTAGAAAAGAATACGAAATAATTTAATGTGTTATACGGCAAAAGAAATTTGGAAAAATTTGTTAATCACCCATCAAGGTAATAGTCAAGTCAAAGACAACAAGATCAACCTTTTTGTTAGGAATTTTGTATAAACAGACTTAATTCTGTTAGTATTGTAGTTAATTCTGCTAGTGTAATAGTTAGTACTGGTAGAAGGTTTATCATAGTTAGTACTGGCAGTATTAAATAGTTAATACTGTTTATGTAATAGTTAAGTCTGCTTACGCAGAAATTAGTTAGAGTTAAAGATATGCATGAGATATCTTAGGAAAAGATGAGATATCTTAGGAAAAGATATGCATTATCTTTATACGCGTTTTGTAAAGCCCATTAGGGTTTCCTTAGTCTATAAAAGGAACCAGAGGCATAGTTAGTAGATATAGTTCTACAGAAGATCATAGAGATCGATTAGCAAATCATAGTTTGTAATCTGTAACTTAGGCAGATTCAAAGTTCAATATAAAAGTGTTTTGATTATATTCTTCTTTACATTGTTGATTAAATTCCGCGTAATCAATAGTGGTTAATCATTGTTTCATCATTGTTACTTTAGATTTATCTAAGGCAACAAACCCTTTACAAGCTAAAGGTTAAGATCCATTAAGCAAAGGGATCCTACAAGTGGTATCAGAGCTTGTGTGGAAACTCTGAATAAGAAGAACTCCATTGTTTGAAGCAGATCTATAATCAAACCTGTAAGATGGCCATCTCCTCTTCAAGCTCATCAAGTTCTTCTGACAATAAGGTACAAAACTGTTCTAAATGTCTTGAATCATTTAAATGTCTTCAAAAGAACTATGATACTGAGAGAGAAAAGCATAACAAAGCCAAACTAGAAATTAGGGGTTATGAGATAGCCTTAGAGTCACTAGAAGCTAGAATTCTTGGACATGAAAAGAATGAATTAGCTTGGGGTGAGAGATATGAGTTTCAAAACTATGATCTTAAGTGTAGAGAAATAAAAATTAACAACTTAAATATGGAATTAGAAAAGGTTGTTAAGGAAATAGATGAATTGAAACTCAAGATTGAAAAATGGGAAGGGTCATCAAAGAATCTCACTAAGATACTCAATAGTCAGATGAGTACTCATGATAAAAATGGATTAGGGTTTGGCACACAAATGGATGATTTGAGTAATAAATCTGAAACTGATAGTGAGAACAGTTTGACTGTTTTTGAGGTAAGGTCTAGTGATGAAGAGAGCACACTAGCAAATAATAGGTTCACTAAAGCAAATGAGTATCATGCTGTTCCCCCTCCAATTACAGGGAACCCACTAACCCCAAGAGCTGATATATCATTTGCAGGACTAGATGAGTATGCTTTTAGAAATAAAATCATAGAGTCTAAGACAACTGAAACTAACAAGACTGTAGGTACCACAAATGAAGCAACTATAGTAAAACCTAAGTCTGTCAATGAAACAGTTGTGTCTAAGTCAAAGATTAATAGGGATGAAGTCATCATTGAGGATTGGACCTCAGATGATGAGGATGATGTGTGTGCTGGCAAACTCGAAGCACATTGTATCAATCTTGAACTACAATTACAAATGGAAAACAATGTTTTAAAATCAGGGCAACATGGTCAATTTTTGAAAGAAAAAAGTAATGAAGCCAAGGTTAAAAAATGACATCGATGATATTGAAACAATAAACAACGAATTGGAACATAGTGTGGCTAAATTACATCGCATTCAGAGAGAGCAGTTACAATAAAGAAAAAAGAGCATTTGAAACAGACTATACAAAGATCGTTTTGATTCTATAAAAGTACACGTGATTCAGTACCAAAAACCAGAATGACTCTTTAAAGGAACAGACTGAACAAAAAGTCTAATGAAAATGGGCTGATGAACTAGCTTAGATACCAGAAAAAAAGGGTTTTGCAATGCAGCATTAAAAAATGAGTTAAGGAAACTAAACAGAAAAAGTGTGAATACTAAGTTTGCAAACCATCAATTCTTGGAAAACCGGTTAGACATCCACTCAAAAACCATCCGTTGTTAGACAACCGATACGTTTAAGTTTGAATAGACCGTAGAATTTCAAAACCACGGTTTGCCTCCCAAGTTGATGTAACAGAACTACTTGGTCAAAACCAGTCAAAACACATCATTTGCCTAAGGAAGATAATCATGCCCAGCAAAACTCATCACATGATTGCACCAAGCTCATCTAGGTATAGCTCAAACGACATTGTTCATAATCACTACCTAGAGGAAGCTAAGTAAAAAGACACATGAACACTCCTAGGATCCCTAGAAATTTTTTCTGCTCCAAACATTTTGTTTGCTCGAACAAGTCCAGAAATGTCTTAATGCAATCATGACGCTTGTAGTAATAAAATTCCTGAAAGAATCAACTACTTAAATCAACCACTCAACTTCTCGAAAGATAGACTTTCTCTGGTTGTCTATTGTATCAACAAGCTTTTGCACAACTCTTTGGTGATAGTGTCAGAACCTTCAAGTTTCAGTTATCTCAACACATGAATAACTTAGAAACACTTCTCAATGCAGAAACACTTCACGAGATGGATTCCAAATCCGCTCTAAGTGTGATCAAAGTACAGTTTGAAAGGTTCATTAACTCTGACTTGTTAAAGCCTCTCGATATTTATTCAAGATCTTTTTCATCAGATCGAGAAGTAAGAGAAAACTTCAGAGATTACACTAAAATGACAGCTCAAACATTCAAGGAAACAATCATCCAGAACATGAACTCCATTGAGCAATGTATAATAGAAAGAGCAAGTCATGAGCAAGAGCTTAAGATGACGTTTGAACACAGCAGTTCAAGCCTCGGTCATCAATGTTTAAATGATGTCTGATCACAACAGTTCAGACCTCGCACCACAACGACAAATGGCGTCTGCTGAAAATAACACTTCAGGCCCCGTTCCTCAATGTTCACAAGACGTTTGATCGCAGCAGATCAAGCCTTGGTCTTCATGGAGATGACGTCTGTTCACATCAGTTCAGGCCTCGTTCTTCATCAAATGACTTCTGATCATAACCGTTCAGAACTCGGAATTCAAGACCACAGCAATGAACAGTCAAGTTCAAAGCTGGTTCCAAAAGTTGTTCCTTAAGCAAACAAGACAGCTACATCACGACAAGAGTTAGAATTACTATTCCACCTTCACATAGCAATGCTGAGGACAACAGGTATATATATATATATATAAATACAAAATCTGAAAAATAGAAAATTTCCAAAAAGAATCTTCTCGACATGTCTCTTGGAATCGATAACATTTACGTGCTTAGAAATGTCGATTAACATTGACACGGGTGTGTAAATGAAGTTCGAGCGAGAGTTTTCAAATAGTTTCAAAACATGTCATTTCTAATTTTCTAAATGGCTTATGTGCAAATGTCAGTACATAACCCGGACTTCAAATAAAGGAAGGTTTATAACTTATCCTCACAACGAGAAAATTAACGTTTCTCGGTCTTGAGCTGTTCTTACAAGACATTCAATGTTTTTAGCTCAAGAAAAAGGAAAGTGTACGTTTCAGTGCGCTTACCCTTACCGTTAGAAGAGAAGTCCTCTAACATCTGGTTTTTCAAAAAGTTGAACACAATTTTTCAAGAATTTCTCGATGACAATTCATAATCTTTCAAAATTGTGTGTTCAACACTCCAACTTATCTTTCAGACTATGAAGATTTAAATGGAGGCTTTATGGCTTTTGGAAGTGATTACCCAAAGGAGGTAAAATAACGGGTAAAGGTAAAATCAAATCTGCTAATTTAGACTTTGATGATGTTTACTTTGTAGATGAACTTAAGTTTAATCTTTTCTCTGTCTCACAAATGTGTGACAAGAAAAATAGTGTCCTTTTTACTGAGTCTGAATGCCTTATCTTGTCTTATAGCTTTAAGATTGATGAAAGTCAAGTTTGATCTTAGACCTCCTAGAAAAGATGTGTGATACAAGCTTAGATTTATAAAGAACATTGTTTCCTCCTGGATGTTAAACTTTGTTAATATCAAATGCAACATGAGATGAGTCAAATTATGGCACAGGAGATTAGGGTACATTAAAATTTCACAAATATAATGTAAAGGTCACCTAGTTAGAGGTTTACCTTCAAAAGTTTTTGTGAATGACCACACTTGTGTTGCCTGCAAGAAGGGTAAGCAACATAAGGCCTCCTGTAAGGCCAAAGTTAGATAGAATCATCAAAAAGCCCCTAGAATTACTTCATATGGACTTATTTGGACCTGTCTCTATATAAAGCATCAACAAAAAAGTACTGCTTGGTTGTGACTGATGATTTCAGCAGATTTAGTTGGGTATTTTTCTTAGCTACAAAGGATGAAACATCTGAAATCCTTTGTAATCTTATCATAGGCTTAGAAAAACAATTGAATCATCATGTTAAAATCATTAGGTGTGATAATGGGACAGAGTTTAAGAACTATGTTATGAATGAATTATGTGCTAAGAAAGGAATCAAAAGGGAGTTTAGTGTAGCTAGAACTTCACATCAGAATGGTGTTGCAGAAAAGAAATCAGGACCCTAATTGAGGCAGCTAAAACTATGTTAGCAAACTCACTTTTACCTATCCCATTTTGGGCAGAGGCAGTTAAATTTGCTTGCTATGTACTGAATAGGGTATTAGTGACCAAACCTCAAAATAAGACACCTTATGAACTATTAACAGGTAAATCACCTAGTATTAGTTTTATGAGACCTTTTGGGTGCCCTTTGACTATTTTGAACACCTTAGATTCCTTAGGCAAATTTGATGGGAAATCTGATGAAGGTTATTTGCTTGGATACTCTACCTCTAGTAAAGCTTTTAGAGTATACAACAAAAGGACCAAAAGGGTAGAAGAGAATCTGCACATTAATTTTCTTGAAGATCAACCAAATGTGGCAGGAACTGGTCCAAATTGGATGTTTGATCTTGATTTTCTCACCACTTCAATGAATTATATTCCTGTTAGTGTAGAAAATCAGGTAATTGTGGATGCAGGTACACAAGATTCTTATGTTGTAGGTTCATCAGGAAAAGATAAAAGACTTACTCAGGAATACATACTTCTTCCACTACAACCTCATATGATAAGGATTCCAGTAAAGGATGTTGTTCAAGATGCACAAGAACAACCTTCTGAAAATGCTTCTCCAGACAAGGGTATACAAGTTTCAGAAGATGTTTTTGAAAAGGAAGGACAACATCAGATGCCAGAAGATGAACAAGTCTGGCAAGATGAACTTGAGATGATGGTTACTCAAGAAGTGCTTGCTAATGCTATGAATGATGAATCAAGACAAGCATTTGAAGAAGAAAAAAGGAAAATTTCATCTCAAAAGAAGGCAGCTCAGACTACCAGTACTAACCAACTTAATATTGTTAGACCATTTGTTAGTACTGGTAGATCATCTGTTAGTACTGATAGGTCTAACACACCCAATGTTAGTGTTGCTAGTACTTCCACATGTGCAAATGCTGATAAATCATCATTTGTCTATCTTGGAGGCAAAATTCCTATTGATGCATCTACTCTCCCTAATGCTGATTTACCCATTGATCCAAATATGCATGACTTGGAAGATGCTTCTGATACTCTTCCAAATGATGGAATATTCAATAGAGCTTATAATGATGATAAAGATGTGGGTGCAGTGGCTGATTTTAACAACATGGATAACACCATTGTTGTCAGTCCTATTCCCACACTCAGAATTCATAAGGATCATCCAAAAGGACAAATTCTAGGAGATCCTACATCAACAGTTCAAACAAGAGGGACAATTCAAAAGGCTTCTTCAGCACAACAAGCCTTTGGTAAGTTACATCCATAAACAAAACAGAACAAATCACAAGGATAATCAGAACTGTCTGTTTGCATGTTTTCTCTCTCAAGAAGAACCCAAGACTATATCATAAGCCTTAAAGGATGCAAGTTGGGTTAAAGCAATGCAAGACGAATTGCTCCAGTTCAAGTTACAACAGGTTTGGATACTTGTGGATTTGCCTTTTAGAAAGAAGGCAATTGGTACTAAGTGGGTTTTCAGAAACAAGAGAGATGAGAGAAGCATTGTTGTAAAGAATAAAGCTAGACTTGTAGCTCAAGGACATAGACAAGAAGAAGGTATAGACTATGATGAGGTTTTTGCACCTGTTACTAGAATAGAGGCAATCAGGCTGTTCTTAGCCTTTGCATCATATAAGGGATTTCTTGTCTATCAAATGGATGTTAAAAGTGCTTTTCTCTATGGCACAATTGAAGAAGAGGTGTATGTTCATCAACCTCCAGGCTTTGTTGATCCTGCTCATCCAAACAAAGTCTATAAGGTGGTTAAAGCTCTTTATGGTCTACATCAAGCTCCTAGAGCTTGGTATGAGACACTCTTCTTTCCTGTTAGAGAATGGTTTTAGAAGAGGTACCATAGACAAAACCTTGTTTATCAAGAAGACTAAGAGTGACATTATGTTGGTCCAAGTCTATGTGGATGACATCATATTTGGCTCTACTAAGAAGTCTATGTGTACTGAATTTGAAGACGTTATGCACAAAAGATTCCAGATGAGCTCCATGGGAGAACTTACATTCTTTTTGGGACTACAGGTGAAGCAACAACCTGATGGAATCTTCATTAGTCAAGACAAGTATGTAGCTGACATTCTCAAGAAGTTTGATTTCTGCTCCTATTGAGTCAAACAAACCCTTGGTTAAGGATGAAGATGGTGTAGAGGTAGATGTGCATGAATACAGATCAATGATTGGTTCCCTGATGTATTTGACTGCATCAAGGCCAGACATCATGTTTGCTGTTTGTGCCTGTGCAAGGTTTCAAGTCACTCCAAAAGCTTCCCATTTACATGCTGTAAAGAGGATCTTTAGATATCTCAAACATCAACCCAAGCTAGGGTTATGGTATCCTAGGGATTCTCCTTTTGAACTAGAAGCTTTCTCAGATAGTGATTATGCAGGTGCAAGCCTTGACAGGAAATCAACAACTGGCGGATGTCAATTTCTTGGTAGAAGACTCATATCTTGGCAGTGCAAGAAGCAGACAATTGTGGCAAATTCTACTACTGAGGCAGAATATGTTGCAGCTGCTCATTGCTGTGGGCAAGTATTATGGATACAAAACCAAATGATGGATTATGGCTTTAACTTCATGAACACCAAAATCCATATTGACAATGAAAGCACCATCTGTGTTGTCAAGAATCCAGTCTATCACTCAAGAACCAAGCACATTGAAATTCGACATCACTTCATAAGGGATTGTTATGAGAAGAGATTGATCGATGTTCTCAAGATTCACACTGACTCAAATGTTGCAGACCTTCTCACCAAAGGATTTGATGTAACCAGGTTTAACTTTTTGGTGGTCAGCATTGGAATGTTAAATCTGTAGTTACATTTGAGGGGAGGTTAAATTGTAAAGTTTGTACATACTAGTTTACCTTAATACTGCTAGAGTATTAATGCTGTTAGATAGGTTATAGTTAGTTCAAGTTCATAGTATATTTTTCTCTTTATTGCACTAACTTTTCAGGATAAGCATGGATTTGAGGATGGATAGAAGCAGTCCTGGCAAATACTACTCATCTATGGTCTGTAAGTACTAAGTATTAGAGTTAATTCTGGTAGTTTACAAGTTAATTCTGGTAGATTACTTGTTAATTCTGTGGACTTAAAGTTAATACTGGTAGTCTATACGTTAATACTGGTAGACTATATTAGTACTGGTAGACTAATTTTAATACTGGTAGATGACCGTTGGTGCTGGTGAGGGACAATTGACTTTTCTTCTTTTAAATATTACCGTTAGAGATTTTTACGGCGCGTACTTCTAACATAGGTTTTCTATTTGGATAATTACTGCACTTTCTTCAATAAAATATCTTTCTTTACTCTAAAGAAACTTCTTTTACACACGGTCCAATAAGAAACCTTGTTATTCATCGATAAAAACTCAATTCCCTCTCTCTACCAGCACTTAGTAATTCACTCGAATCAAACCCAGGATTAGAATTTACATTCTTACGATTTTTGTTCATCAACAAGTCCATATGGCCAACCTAAAGTACTCAGACAAGCATAATATGGTCGCTTTCTTAAAGAAACCACATGAAAGTGTTGGTTTCACTGAGGTAGTAGATTTCTTTAAAGGTACATCTCTCAGGTATGCCTTAACTCATAATCCTACTATCTATGACTCCCTAGTAAAACAGTTCTGGCAAACTGCCACAGTCAAAACACTTGCTAATGGGACTCAACAATTAATAGCATCTATCGACTCTAAAAAGTATACTATTACTGAGGCATCTGTCAAAAGTAAACTTAAATTGGCAGATGCTACAGTAATACATAATTTATCTGATGCTGAAATATATGTTGGATTAGCCACATTGGGGTATGTTACTGAGGGTAAATTAACTTTTTGGAAAAGGAATTTTACACCTCAATGGAAATTTTTAATCCATCATATTTTACACTGCTTAAGCCCTAAGTCTGGTGGATGGGATAAATTTGGTAGTACTGTTGCTACTGCATTAATCTGTCTATCTAGTAATAGGGTTTATAATTTTTCTAAAATGATTTTTGATGGGATGGTTCATAACATAGAGAGTAATACAAAAATTTTAATGTATCCAAGGTTTTTACAAATTATTTTGGATATTACAACTGAAAATAAAGGAAGGTATTTAGCCCCAACTTTGACCAAAAAGCTTTTTGCAAACATGAAAAGGGGTTATGCAGGGGATATTGTACCATTGTTGCCTGCTATGTTGGCAGGTGCAGCTATGGATCAAGGTGAAGGATCAGCACAACCAGCTGAACCCCATCCCACACCTGTTGATCTACTACCATCCACATCTTTACCACCTCATTCACCACATCAATCACCACCTCATTCACCACATCAATCACCACCTCATTCACCACATCAATCACCACCTCTTTCACCATTTCAATCACCACCTTACTCACCACCTCATTCCTCACCACCTAGGTCATATGAAGCACCTCTCCCTGAAGGTAACACATCAGGAAGTGCTGAGGCCAGTATGCAACTCAAAGAATTGATGGTACTTGTACCTAGCTTGGTGACCAGGGTTACTAGTTTGGAGAAAGAGTTGAAGGACACCAAACAGACCTTAGGGACTGTTGTGCTCAAATTGGTAAAGAAGGTGAAATCTCTGGAAAAAGCTTTGAAGAGGAAATCCAAGAAAGTAATTGTGTCTGCATCAGAGGGTGAAGAACCAGAGGATCAGGGGAGGATAATACAGGATATTGATGATGATCCTCTAGTTTCTTTGGTTAGAGAATCCATGAAAGAGAAGTCAACAGATTTTGTTACTCCTACAAAAGCTTCAGGGGAGGCTCAAGAAGAAGAAATCAGTCCTACAATCTTGGAGGCAGCTAAAACTTTGTCAAAAGTTGCTTCTCAAAGTGTTAGCAAAGCAAAGTCGACTGATAAGGGCAAGAGATATAGGAGGAGAGCAAGGTCAATGGCTAAAAAGATTAATACTGGATTGGATGCTGAGGATGAGATTAATACTGGCAGAGTTGAGATTAATACTGGTATTGAAGATGTTAATACTGGTAGTACTAAAGTTGATACTGGTAGAACATCAATTAGTACTTCTAGTATAATTCTTTCTCCTAAAAAGGGTCAAAGGGAAGGAAAAGCTCAGATGGTTGAAGAGGATATCCAGGCTACTCATAAGACTAAAGAACAAATAAGACAAGAAGAAGCTGGATTGGAAGAGGCTATAAGATTGCAAGCTCAAATGGATGAAGAAGTTGCAAAACAGATTCATTTAGATAAGATGGTAGCCAAAAGAGTGCAGGAAGAACAAGAATTGTCAGAGCAACAACTGAAAAGAAAGGCTGAAGTTCAAGAAGCTGCACAGTTCTATACTGAAGAAGATTGGGACACCATTAGGGCAAAACTGGAAGCTAATACAGAGGTAGTCAAGAGTCTGTCGATCATGGGAGGAACGTCACCGACACTTATGATATAGTACAAGCAAGACCTGGAGGCCCATAGATAAATGAAGAAATAAGAAGATTCTATGCTAGCAACAACACGGCCAACAGTCCCAAAGGAAGTTAAGCTACCTTACACAGAGCCCCACCAAGATCCATCATCTGAGTACCTTTCATCACGAACCAGGTTCAATGTAAACTGTCTCCATTGAAATAGAAGCCTATCTTTGAAGAGATAAAAGACTGAATTTGAAAAACTGCTGAAGAGTAATTGAAAGCTTTGTTCCCCTGGAAATGAAACAAATAGTGACAAAGACATGGATTATTCGCTTTATAAACTAGAAACTTCAAAGAAATAAAAGATTGACATTAAGGATGCTTCAATTACAAAGGGAAAAGATGAAAGTTGTCCAGGAAGAATAAGCAGACAGTGCCAGTCACGACCATTAGGAATAGAAGGAAGCAAAAGTGCACGCAACGCCCTAAGTATTGACAAGACTACAGCAAGCTTGAGATTCAACAAGGCAAGAGCAAGCTTATGTGAAAGATAAAGTCAACAGGATCTTCATCCAAAATCAGAGATTTGGAGTAGATGTTATTCCCACTATGCTACACAACCTCCTACTCATTGTTTTAATTATGAAGAACATTTCTCAATCAAGTACAAATAATGCTTGATTAAATCATAAGAAACGATATGGTCCCTTCTCAAATTTATATTAGTTTTTGGAGCCATACATTAGAAAACTTTATCAAGGATAGACGAACTTGATAGAGTTATACAGATTGGAAGATAAATAAGTATGTGTGCAAATAGACAGCAAGAGATGATATACAGAGTAACTTTGGGAAGATCTCAAGACCACTGTTGGATCCCCCTCTTAAGATTGATGCAATATAGAGTTTGCACCCTTCGAACACAAGAATCCATACTTAGAGGTGAATATCCTCTACTTGTGCATGTACACCTGACTAAACATTAGATGCAATCTAATAAATCTATGTTAGCTAGAGTAGAAAATATCCTTTGTCAACAAGATGTTTGCCAGTGCATGCTCACATAGATTACGTTTCTAGATGGTACAATTTGAAGACGTTTGATTATCAACTTCATCCGCATTCAATAAGCAAACTCGGATAAGAAAGTATGATGAGTCTCCACTCTCAGGTACAGTGTGGCGCATCTTTTAGACAACTACAGGACTATCATGGGCAGTGAGAAGGGTTTGTGAGAGTGTGTTGGCTCCCCACCCACAACAAATGGATCATCAGTTCCCATCCAAGCTTAATAGGCATAAGAACTAGCTAGTCTCAACAGCACACCGGCTTTGGAAAGGCACCTTTTCACATCGCGTTAATGGTTGACAGTTTAAACCAAAAACTTATGTAATCAATGCACCAAAGTACTAGGCACTAAAGCATAGGCTACTCCAGAGCAAACGTCTACTGGTAAAGAAGATTCTCACTCCGTAGATTAAGATGATCGTTAGCTAAAAACTATAAGGTTATCAATGCAAAGAAAATGGAGCCCCAATTATTGAGGATTGGGTATCTGATAGTGATGAAAAAAATGTGCCTAAGGTTAAAATAGTTGAGATGTTTAATAAATCTAGTTTTGTTAAGATAAACTTTGTTAAGTCTACTGAGCAAGTAAAATCTCCTAGGAAAACATCAGTTGATAAAAATAGGCAAAACATACCTAGTCCTAGAGGGAACAAAAGAAACTGGAACCAACAGATGTCTCAAAATTTAGGGAGTGATTTTGAGATGTTCAACAAAGCTTGTCATGTGTGTGGTAGTTTTGATCATTTAAAGAATGATTGCAATAACTGGTATAATAATGGAAGATTTGCAAAACCAGTTTGGACCAATGTTTAAAGGGTGAACAAGCATAATTTTTTTAAATTAACTCACCCCAGTCCAAAAAGGAACATGGTTCCAAGAACAGTCTTAACTAGGTCTGGCCTAATATCACTTAATACTGCTAGACCAGTTAATACTGTTCAACCAAGAACAGCAGTGAATAATGCAGGACCCATGAAAAATGTTATTAATAATGCATATTCAACTGCTAGAAGGCCTTTTAACAAAATAACAGCAGCTAATAACAGTAATTTCACTAAAAAGGTTAATATTGTTAAGGGAAACAAGGGAAATGTTGTTAAGGCCTCAGCATGTTGGGTTTGGAGACCAAAGCACAAAATTTTAGACCATGTCTCCAGAAATAATGGTGCATCAATGTCCTTTAAAAGATTTGACTATATTGATGCACAAGGCAGATCCAAGTCAGTAATGGCTTGGGTCCCCAAAAGAAACTAATTTTCCTACCATTATGTGCAGGGCAATCCACAGCAAGATTTGAAGGATAAAGGAGTGATTGACAGTGGATGCTCTAGGCACATGACAGGAAACAGATCCTATCTTACAGATTATGAAGAAATTGATGGAGGATTTGTTGCCTTTGGAGGTAATTCCAAAGGAGGGAAAATTACTGGGAAAGGTAAAATAAAAACTGGTAAATTAGATTTTGAAGATGTGTATTTTGTAAAGGAACTAAAGTTTAACCTCTTCAGTGTCTCACAAATGTGTGACAAGAAGAATAGTGTTCTTTTTACTGATACTGAATGTGTTGTTCTGTCTCCAGACTTTAAGTTAACTGATGAAAGTCATGTTTTCACCTCCGATGGTGACAACATATCGGCAAGATCCCCGACAATGGAGGAGTTGGTGTTCAAGTCTATAGATAGACGAGGCGACCCCTCCCTCACTCCCACCAATTCCCACAGAAATACACCAAACAATTGCCCTCGATTCTAATTCAAGATACGGATTTGGTCTTCGTCATCAACATGATACAACAAGTTCCAAATTCCCAATTTTTCCTGGATAACCGGGCGCGATTCCAATAGTACCCAACTTGACTAAGTTCTTAGGACATTATCAACCATATGAACCAAACCTAGGGTCTCCCGATGACGGCCTTCTATCTATTCGTCTCATTTTCCCATATTCCTTCGACACCCACATCCTGCCTCTCGCGTGGCTCATATCCGACCCTTACCCCCCCCACTACGGAATTCCCCCATTCCTCTTTCGTGATTGATTGGAGGAAATTCTATCCAAATATTTTCCTCCTTCCTCAGTGGTGACTCAAGTTAAGGAACGAGACTATCCCTCAATTTGAGCAAAACTGCCCGAATCGTTATTCGAGGCATGGGAGCGCTTATAAATTGTCCTTGATCAGTGTCCTACGATACATGTTTTGGTTACACCAAAATTGATACGTGTTTATAATGGTTGAATTAGTCATCGGGACACCATCAATGTGCAGCGGGTGGAAATTTTATACAAAAGACACGAAGATGTTATGGAATTGATCTCGAGAACATAACGCCTCACCACACCATTGGGACACTTCTAGTACTCTCGAGACGAAACGTCTAGATATCTCTTCTACTACTACTTACGTTAGTACCGAAGTCGTTCGATAATTGGAAATGATGAATAAGAATTTTGTAGAGATGAAGAGACAAATACAAACGGTCAAATCTGTTGATATGAAATGTGAGACTTGTGGTGGTCCTCATTCTTTTACCAAGTGCCCAGCCGTCGGTGGCTACACTCAAGAGGCCGCTTATGCTACTACGGGTAACTACAATTCGGTTGGTAATTCTACCAACCGCAAGGTGACCGTAATTTGCTAAGCTATCACTCTATAATAATTACCTCGGACAAGTGGTTTCATCACCAATTGTGCAAAATAATCAAAACCGATTACAATCAAAATTAAATCAAGGTATATTATCAAGCTCCAAACAATCATTAAGGGAGTCGGGAACAACTTCAATTCCATGGGAAACATACAACTATCAAGCCCGAATATTCAAGCCCCGAATTATCTAGCTCATTTGGACCTTCGAACGAGTTAAAAGCTAATGAAGTGTAATGAAAGCATATTTTGAAAGTCATTGCGAAATCAAATGTCGAACATGAAACGGAAAGTACGATAATGAGTTCAATCTTCTCTCAATGGCAAAGAACCATAGACTTGAGATTCAAAATCAATTCAATGATGACTAAAACAACAAGCTTATGAACATGATGGCTAAATTTCTTTCAAATGCAAACACCAAAATTCATAATCAAAGTACCTCCGGTTCGGGATCACTTACTTGTTATATCGTTGCTACCCAAGAGGGGACTTGAATGTAATCACACCCTAAGTGGTGTTGGATTAAGTTGGACCTACGATTTCTTCCAACTTCTTCTTCTCTTCCTAAGGTGGTGGAACGTGAAATTGAGGTAACAAAGGATACGGTACAACCGAGTACCAAAAACATCCAACCTCCGGTTGTCCAAGTTCTTATTCCGGAGACCAAAGTTGCTCCAAAGTCTAAGCCTAAACCGTCGATACCTTATCCTTCAAGACTTAATGATCAAAAGCTCCGTGAGAAAAATAATGATCAAATACTAAAATTTCTTCAAATTTTCCAAAAATTACACTTCAACATTAGCTTTGCGGATGCTTTACTTCATATGCCTAAATTTGCTTCAATCTTTAAGAATTTATTGAGTAATAAGGAAAAATTGATTGAATTGTTTAACACTCCGTTAAATGAGAATTTCTCGGCGGTGCTTCTTAAAAAGTTGCCCGAAAAGCTTGGAGACCCCGGCAAGTTTCTCATACCATGTGATTTTCCGGTAATGGTTAAATGCTTAGACTTGGCCGATCTTGGCGCTAGCATCAACCTTATGCCTCTTTCCGTATGGAAGAAGCTTTTTCTTCCCGATCTTACCTCCACTCGTATGACTCTTGAACTTGCGGACCGAACGATTACTCGACCAAAAGGTGTCGCCGAAGATGTCTTCGTTAAAGTGGGGAAGTTCCATTATTTGGCGGATTTCGTAGTCGTTGATTTTGATGCCGATCCAAGGGTTCCCCTTATTCTCGGGAGACCTTTTCTAAGGACGGAACGTGCATTAATTGATGTTTATGGTGAAGAAATAATTCTTAGATATAATGATGAAGCCATAACCTTTAATGTCGGGCTCACTTCAAGTCACTCCTATAGATATGATGATGCATCGGTTAATCGAATAAATGTCATAGACGTTACATGCGAGGAGTATGCTCAAGAGGTGCTCGGATTTTCAGGTAGATCGTCAAGTGGCAATCCCACTCCTACAAATCCTATCATCACTTATCCTTCCTCCTCGTTCACTCCTTTTGAGGGAGGAGGTTTCATTTTGGAGAATTTAAGGACTTTTCTAACATACCCCCGGATGAGCTTTCTAATTTAGTGAGAGTATTAGACACGGGGGGAGACCATTCTTTAACTTGAAAAATTGTTAATGAGACCCTTTTCGACCTCCCTCGGATGAAGAATGTCGACCTTTAGCATGTTGATGTTACTTTAACTAAGCTTCAATCGAAGATAACCACGGAAACATGAACTTAGGATTTACCTTCTCTTTTAGAATATGCATTTTTAGAAGGAACCGATAAGTTACCCGTCATAATTTCAAAAGAGTTAAAAGATCAATAAAAGAACGCCCTTCTAAAAGTTCTTAAGTCACACAAACGGGCAATCGCTTGGAAAATCTTTGACATTAAGGGTATCGACCCTAGTTCTTGTACTCATAAGATCTTAATGGAAGATGACTTCAAACCAGCGGTTCAACATTAAAGAAGGGTAAATCCAAAAATTCATGAGGTTATCAAAAAGGAAGTTATCAAACTCCTTGATGCTGGATTGATGATTACTTTTGCGAATAGCCCAGTGGGTTTTCCCGTTCAGTGTGTGCCAAGAAGGGCGGTATGACCGCTAATGGAAAATGATAATAATGTGTTGATTTCTATTCGATTAGTTCGGGATGGACGCATTGCATCGACTACGAATGTTAATGATGCCGACCGTTAAAGATCATTTCCCGTTGCCTTTTATGGACCAAATGCTCGAACGACTCACGGGAAATGAATACTATTGTTTTCTAGATGGTTTTTCCGAATATTTTTAAATACATATTGACCCAAAAGACCAAGATAAGACCACTTCACTTGCCCTTATGGGACGTTTGCCTATCGACGTATGCCTTTTGGTTTATGTAATGCTTCGAGCACGTTCCAAAGGTGCATGATGGCCATTTTCCACGATATGATCGAGGAAACAATGGAGGTCTTCATGGACGATTTCTCGGTCTTCGGGGATTCTCTCTCGTCATGCCTCTCCCATTTAGACAAAATGCTAAAACGGTGCAAAGACACTAATTTAGTTCTAAATTGGGATGCCATTTTATGGTAAAAGAAGGCATTGTTCTAAACATAAGATTTCAAAGTCCGGGATTGAGGTCGACAAAGCTAAAGTTGATGTTATAGCTCAACTACCTCATCTGACTTCCGTTAAAGGGGTTCGAAGTTTCTTAGGTCACGCCGGGTTTTATCATCGATTTATTCAAGATTTTTCTAAAATTGCCCGGCCGATGACTCATCTTCTTGAAAAAGAAACTCCGTTTATTTTCTTGAAAGAATGTATTGAAGCGTTTAATATACTTAAAAAGAAGTTAACCGAAGCCCCAATTTTAGTTGACCCCGATTGGGACCTACCATTTGAAATTATGTGCGACGCTAGTAATTACGCGGTAGGTGCAGTCTTGGGGCAACGAAAGACCAAACATTTCCAGCCTATACACTATGCTAGTAAGACCATGACGGATGCTCAAGCACATTACACTACGACAGAGAAAGAATTATTAGCCATAGTGTATGCTTTCGAGAAATTCTGGCCTTACTTTGTCTTATCAAAGACCATAGTGTATACGGACCACTCAAATCTTAAGTATCTTCTTGCTAAACAAGATGCTAAGCTGAGGTTGCTCCGGTGGATTCTCCTACTCCAAGAATTCGATATCATTATTCGTGATAAAAAAGGAGGGAAGAATCTCGCGGCCGACCATTTGTCTAGATTAGAGAACCCTCAAAATGATCTCGAGAAAAAGGAAATTAATGAAACATTTCCTCTCGAGACCCTTAGAATGATATCTTTTCATGGTAATTCTAGTACCGCATGGTTTGCCGACATTGCAAATTACCATGCGCGGAATTTTATTGTTAAAGGGATGTCGTCCCAACAAAAGAAAAAATTCTTTAAGGATGTTAAGCATTATTTTTGGGACGACCCCTACTTGTTTAGGATTTGTGCCAATCAAATGATTAGACGATGTGTTCACGGTCAAGAAGCCGTTGATATCCTCACGGCTTGCCATAATGGACCCACCGGGGGACATCTTGATGCCAACTACACCGCTACGAAAGTCTTTGATTTCGGTTTCTATTGGCCGACTATTTACCGAGATGCCCATGACTTGGTCACACGGTGTGACGCTTGTCAACGTTAAGACAAAATCTCGCAACGTGATGAAATGCCTCAAAATGAAATTCAAGTTTGCGTGATCTTTGACGTATGGGGCATTGACTTTATGGGCCCGTTCCCGTCTTTTTGAGGGAACAAGTACATTCTCGTAGCTGTCAACTATTTGTCTAAATGGGTTGAAGCAAAAGCGCTCCCCACTAATGATGCTCGAGTTGTTGTTAAAATTTTGAAATCTCTTTTTGCCCGATTTGGAACTCCTCGTGCTATAATCAGTGATCGCGGTACCCATATTGTAATGATCAATTTGCTAAAGTTATGCTTAAGTATGGACTTACTCATCGTCTTTGTACCGCGTATCATCCACAAATGAGTAGACAAGTAGATGTTTCAAATCATGGTTTGAAACGTATTTTAGAAAGGACCATAGGTGAAAACCGTACTTCATGGTCCGATAAGTTAGATGATGCACTATGGGCCTTTCGTACCACATTCAAAACACCCATTGGGTACACTACTTATAAGCTTGTATACGAAAAGGCTTGCCATCTTCCTATCGAACTTGAACACAAGGCCTATTGGGCCTTGAAACATTGTAATTTTGATCTTAAGACCACGGGTGATCACCAGAAAGTTTAAATAAATGAATTAAATGAACTCCGGGATCAAGCTTACGAGAACTCTTTAATCTACAAAGAGAAAACGAAGAAGATTCATGACTCCAAGATTAAAAATCGCGTTTTCAACGTTGGTGATCGAGTTCTTCTCTTCAATTCTCGATTAAAGATTTTCTCAGGCAAGCTTAAAACCCATTGGACTGGACCATTCACCGTTGCTCAAGTTTTCCTTTATGGTGCCGTCGAGTTATCTCAAACTGACAGACCAAATTTCAAGGTGAATGGTCATAGACTTAAACATTATTTTGGAGGGGACATACCACCGATGGTTGTCCCAGATCTCCAAACTTTCCCCATGGACCACTAAATTCGGGGATCGAGTCAGGCTCGTGACTCGGTTAACAAAAACAAGCGCTTCGTGGGTGGCAACCCATGCTTATCCTTTGTAGTAGTATAATAAATGTTAGGATCATTAAAAGTGTCGATTATGTGATTTTGTATTCTTTAAGTCATTAGTGTTTCTTTTGATAATGTCAAAGTAGTTTGTAATAAGGTATATTATGCTAAAAGAATGAAATAACATAATTACCAAAGTCTAGAGACTAGATGTGACAAGTTAGGAAAATAAGGAAGGGAAGCCTCCTTCCCTCACCTATAAATACCCCTCTAATCTTCATTAGAGGGTGATGCATTTTGTAACAAACTCTTCCATTTTCCCTTCATTTTATATCATTTGAATTTCAAATATTTGTCCTTCTCTACTATTCTCTCTATGCATTCATGTTCGATATGATTGATTCAAGATTCATGTGACCTATCAAGTGATATCAATCGCCAATAGAGAATTAGAGTGTTCGTTTTGTGAGAATTTTTCACGCGTGAAGGTTCACCATTTGGTCTTGTTATTCAATGTATCGTTAAGAACCGTGGATCGCCATTGTGCTTATCGTCCTGTTGCAAGCATTGGCTGGCTGATCCTTGAACATAGCTGCCATTATGTTGTTGTGTGCATTTGACTGTCAGTTGTGGAAGTTGCAATTGGAGTTGTCATGATGAATGATTGAAGAATTATGAAGTGAGAAGGATTGGTAGGATCTTAAGCAGGTAAAGTGATTGTTGTTGTGGAGTGAGTACAATTGATGTTCACGGGATTTTACAAATCTTGGATTTTAAACCGTAGAAAGAATCGTATTCTTTCGCGGGGATTTTACAAAGTCAAGAAAAAACCGTTTTAAAACAAAATTCGAACAAGATTCGGGTACTTATGCAAATCCACCTAGTTCGGTTCAATGCTTGTTCGGTTTGCTGGTTCGGTTGTCTAGTTCTATTGTCTTGTTCGGTTCTAAAGGAAAGCTAGTTCGGTCCTCTAGTTCGATTGGTTAGTTCGGTTCTAAAGTAAAGCTAGTTCGGTCCTCTAGTTCGATTCAGCAAAAACAACGACTAGATCGGTTGACTCGTTCGGTCCCAAAAGGGATTGCTAGTTCGATGATTGCTTGTTTGGTTCGATGGTTCGGTTGTCAAAGAATTTACTAGTTCGATCCTCTGGTTCGATTGTCTTGTTCGGTCCTTAAAGAATACTTCTAGATCGGTTATTGCTAGTTCGGTTCTAAAAGAGATCGACTAGATCGGTTATCTAGTCCGGGTCTCTCGTTCGGTCCAAATATATTCATCCAATTCGTTACGGAGACTAACAAAAACCACTCGTTCGATCCAAATATGATCACCACTCGTTCGGTCCAAACAAAAACCACTCGTTCGATCCAAATATGATCACCACTCGTTCGGTCCAAACAAAAAACCACTCGTTCGATCCTAATGGCAGTCACTCGTTCGGTCCAAACAAGTATGTTGCTCGTTCGATCCAAACAAGTACTTTGGACGTTTTTATCTTCTTTTGAACTTGCGTATGTCTTAGCAACGCATGAAAGAACCACGAAGACACGCTATTAAGCCAAGGAACAAAATCGAACCAATAAGCTTATAAAACCGAAACTCCAAAAAAAATAACAAATACTAAACCCACCGAGGCGATTGATTACAAATGTCGAACCCATTATCACTTTCACTTCATTATGGTTGAAAAAGAAAATAAGATGAGAAAAATATGAAGAAATTTTAGAGAGAGTTGAGATGTGATATATATGTGAGAAAAAACATTGTTAGTAATATTAGCTTGTTAGTAATATTAGCTTGTTAGTAATATTAGCTTAGATTCGAGGTAAGTAACTAAGCTATAATATGTTATGATATGTGAATAATTAGTTATATTATGTGTATTGATTGTTAAGTGTTAAGAAGTAAGAAATAGAAGCCTTGAAAGTGATGAGGTGTCTAGACTAGTTAAGCGCTACTAAAGGAGTGCTCTTGGTTTAATCATGGGACTAATCAAGGTATGTATTTGGTTATAATGATTATGACATGATGGTATGCTTTATATGGTTTGATGATTTGTATGCAAGTGTTTTAAGATTAGTGTAAATGAATGTGTGAATGATTAAGTGATATACATATGACGTATATTATGCATTTGATTATATCGCGCATAATAATATATTATTATAGGTTACTTATTAAGTGCAACCTTACCCTTTTAGTCATTGATGTCTGGTGTTGGTGTTTATGGTGTAAGTAAGGCCTCAGAATTTTGCCTACGGCTTGAAAGCTTGAAAATTGGAAGCATTGGACTATGCGTATGAAGTTAGTGATAGATGTCAAGCTTGAGTTAAGGATGAAACCTCAAGTGTCATAAAATGGTTTATAAAAGTTGTTGTCAAGTGTCCAAGTCTTAATCTTGGTTTTGAAGTAATGGTATTATGGTAGTGTTAGTTGTATTTGAAAATGGGTTGAAATAGGTGTTTGGCATAACCCCGTAAAGTATGTTTTTGAGGGTCATTTAGACCAAGTGTGTATTTTTAGTATGACAATACACTAAAACAATTGCACAACCACCTCACCCATCACCACCACCACTTTGCTTTTGCAGATGGAGCCTTGTGAAAATTTAGTATCCTTGCGGATGATGAGATGTAGTGCCGAGAAAATTGCTTCAACCACAAAGCCATGGTAGACTATATTATGCATGTGTAACACCCTCAAAATATGGCGACAGAAAGGTAACCAGGGGGCGTTACTTCATAATACACAAACACAAGATATAAGATAACGACCTATACATGAGTCGTTTAAAAATTACTCTCATTGATATATTAAACATTAAATAAGTTTTAACAAAGCGGTCCCAAAGTTTGTATTAAAATAAATCATGGTTTTGTTACAACGAGAATATATTAAATGCAAATAAAATCCCATGAGATGAAGGAAATATGATGCGAACTCTAATGCACTTCCTCAATATCCTTACGGTTTAAGCACCTGAGAAATACATGCTTAAAAATGTCAAAATAAAGTTGGTGAGTTTATAGGTTTAAGTAAATATTAAGTGTGGATCGTAAGATTTAAAGTGCATGACTATTGTAACACATACAATATCACAAAAAGTAATTACAATTGCACTAAGCTCATGACACCGAAGCTAAAACATTAGTTATGTATGCAAATCAATGCAAAGTAATTGCCCGATAGGGGTCTAACCCGTGACCACTTAGAGTTCCGACATGGTATACGTCCGTTTGATATGTACCTACAATACAAGTAAGCGTTACTTACCAGGACGGGGATGTCAATACCAATAGATATATTTATAACACTCACGCTTACACCAAGTAATTAATGGTTCATGATAGTGGGCATAGTGGGTTATTGGTACTTAGGCTAATCCGTAATTATTTAAAAGCTACTTGCGTCCAAAAGTAAAACAAGCAATGTATCTCACCCCAAGATTTGCAAAAGAGTTATAAACAAGTTGAAGCGGGGCTATAAACTCACTTTTAGAAAAGGTAATGATTCGATAAATAATTCAACAAGTAATGGCATGCAACGGATCTAACACGCGACCTAATTAATAGCGGGTCAATTTAGAATTATGCAAGTGAAGTGAAATAATGCAAATAAGTTTTTATAACCTTATATCACCAATACATGTTTGCGTTTTAGTTTTATAAGTCATAATGTGCTTATAACCCATAATCATATATGCCTACTCTTCTTTTTGTTATTGACAATATGATTATAAGCCCAAATCACTCATTTGATTTCATCCTAATCATCATCATCTTCATACTTCATCTTCAAACCATCTCCAAGCCTAAACTCTTCATCACTCAAACCTTCTCCAAACAATACCCACATATGACAACTCACATTCCTTTACACAATGTACCTTCCTTGACTTGTTATACTTCTTGTTCCCTTCATTCCCAACATAGGCTCCTGCATATCCCATCAAAACATTCTCCACCACATATCCACCATTCACCTTCTTCCTCATAAACCCATTTGGATTTCACACATACACACATGCACTCTATCATCTTATCCCTTGATCTTATCACTTCATCAATCCAATATACCTCACTCTCCTGTCCTCCCTTGGATTGAAATTCAAATGGCAAGAAAACACACTTCCCTCTACAAACAAACACACTTCACTCTCTAAACAAACACACTTCTCTATCTACCCTTGATCTTGCCACTTTACCTATCTAACTTACATCTTCACCATCTCATCTCAACCCTCCATTTCAAACAAGATCAAAAGGCTCCTTTTCATCCCATCACCATCACATCATGCCAACTTACATATACCCCATCCTTATCTCTTTATGTTATTCAACATGTGCTAATACATTTAAAATTCAAATTCAAATCTCCCCCCCGGCCATAACATCCACCCTTTCTCTCCAAGTTTGAAATATTCTAAGAATATTACCTTGTACCTTAACTAGCCTTTCAAACCATTAGTTGGATCCCAACTAAGTTAGTTACATTTGAGTAATACCCAATATACCCTTGTCTGAATATTCTTTTCTATCTTTTCAATATCGGACAAGTAAAAGGCTTTTAAATACTTTAAAAACGCTTTTATCAAAAGGTTATTTAAGTTGGTTGACCTTGAGTGTAAGAATGATTGAAAGGTTATAGCGTGAAGTACAATTAGGGGTTTAACAAGTGCAGGTATTTAAAATGCTAAAGTCCTGAAGAAAATAATTTAGGAATCTGGCGTGCTAGTCTCGCGCTGACGCGTGGGCAGCGCGCCACTCGTGAATTATTTTTCAAAGTTTGGGACGCTTGGCCTATAAATACCTACCCTTGACCTTTGTATTCCTCTCCTCTTGCAAATATTCTTTCCTCTCTTTTCTCTTTTATAATCCTCTAAGTCTAACACCTCTTGTGTCTTAATCTTCTCCTCTATCATTCTATTAAAGAACACATCTCCGTAAGAGAGACACACGTAAGAGAGACACATAAGTACCTAATCCACACTTGTGTGTTATAAGTCAAGAGGATTTTTTTCTCATACCCTTTCTTTAGAATCGAGTCTCTAGGCTAGGTCAAGACTTGCTTCAAACACCTATCTTTTATTCAATCGAGTTGTAAGGGAAGTCTTGTATCCGTGGGATCAAGCCTATATCATTAGGTATCTAGTTGAGGTTTAGTAAGCTTCCAAGAGGAAGTCATTAGAGTTTATAGGTTAAATAGAATCACGGGTTCTTAGGGGTGGATTCCAAGGGCGGAATACCGTAGGTAGTAACTCTTCTTTGTAACCACCGATCTTTGTGTATATCGATGGAGTTAATTGTAATACAGTTTATAGTCCACCATAATGATTATACTAGGAATACTATCGGTGTCGTTGATTTGCAACTGGACGTAAAACCCCCCTTCCCAAACCAGTATATATCATGGTGTCTCTGTCTCTTTTTAGTTAGGGAATCCAGGATATTGATGATGATCCTCTAGTTTCTTTGGTTAGGGAATCCATGAAAGAGAAGTCAACATATTTTGTTACTCCTACAAAAGCTTCAGGGGAGGCTCAAGAAGAAGAAATCAGTCCTACAATCTTGGAGGCAGCTAAAACGTTGTCAAAGGTTGCTTCTCATGGTGTTAGCAAGGAAAAGTCAACTGATAAGGGCAAGAGATACAGGAGAAAAGCAAGGTCTATGGCTAAAAAGATTGATACTGGATTGGATGCTGAAGAAGAGATTAATACTGATAGAGAAGAGGTTAATACTGGTATTGAAGAAGTTAGTACTGGTAGTACTAAAGTTGATTCTGGTACTACTAGTAAAAGGGGTCAAAGGGAAGGAAAGGCTCCAATGGTTGAGGAGGATATCCAGGCTACTCACAAAACTAAAGAACAAATAAGACAAGAGGAAGCTGGATTGGAAGAGGCTATAAGATTGCAAGCTCAAATGGATGAAGAAGTTGCAAAACAGATTCATTTAGATAAGATGTTAGCCAAAAGAGTGGCAGAAGAGGAAGCTTTATCAGATTAACAAAAGAAAAGAAAAGCTCAAGTTCAATTTGAAGCTCAATTTTATACTCAAGAAGACTGGGATGTTATTAGAGCCAAGCTAGAAGCAAATGCAGAGTTGACAAAAGATGTGTTGGGAAAGGATTTGCCTGAACAAGATTTTGCAAAAAGAATGGCAGAAATGGTGAATCAAAGAAAGAAACACTTTGCAGAGGAAAGAGCTAAGGCAAAGAGAAACAAACCCATGACTCAGTCACAAGCACAACAAAGAGAATACATGAGTACCTTCATCAAGAATCAAAGTTCTTGGAAACTGTCTCAATTAAAGAAGCTTTCTTTTGAAGAATTAAAGACTGAATTTAAAAGGCTGATGAAGAGTATTGAAAGTTTTGTGCCCATGGAAACTGAAGCAAGAGTGAAAAGACATGGATTACAGCTAGACCAAGAAACTTCAAAGAAACAGAAGATTGACATTGAGGATGCTTCAATCACAAAGGGAAAAGATGAAGTTGTAAAAGAAGAAGAAATTGAAGTGCCAGTTAAGAAAACAGGAATGAGAAGAAAGCAAAAGGCAAGAAAGGGAATAAATGTTGACAAGACTGCACAAGATGAGCTCAACAAGGAAAGAGAAGCATATGTAAAAGATAAAGTCAAAGATGCTTCATCAGATAAAAGATTGGAGTAGATGCTATTCCAACTGCTACAAAACCTCCTACTATTGTAAATTGGAAGATCATTTCTCAATCAAGTTAAAAGGCTATTTATCAGATCATAAGAAAAGATGGTTCTGATAAAATTTATATGAGTTTTGGAGCTATGCTTAAAGATTTTTCAAGAGATGAGCTTGTAGAGTTGTACAGATTGATGATAAAGGAGTATGGAGCAAATAGACCAGAAGAGATGTATGATAGAGTACTTTGGGGTGATCTCATGACCATGTTTGATCCACCTCTTAGTGTTGATGCAATCTGGAGTTTGCCACTTCAACAGAAGATAATTAATTGGAGGTATTATCCTACTTGGTTTGTACATTGTTTAACATTGGAGGCATCTTCTATATATATGTTAGCAGATAGGAAATATCCTTTGTCAAAAGATGCTTGCCAAGTGATGCTAAAGATGAAGCTTCTAGATGGGACAGTGGATGAAGTTTGTTATCAACTCTTGAAGATGATTGAGAAGCAAGCTGGGATAAGAAAGTAATGAGTTTCTAAGTAGCAGTGAGCATATTTTTGGAAACTATGGCTATAATGGAAGTGAAAAGGGTTTGGATGTTGGCTATCCACCACACAACAAATGGTCATCAGTTCACCATGCTTAATAGGCATAAGAACTGGCTAGTCCAAAGCAAACGGCTTTGGTAAAGACTTCTCAAATCCGTTTATGGTTGACAGTTTACCAAAAACTGTATGGTAATCAACTCACCATGTTTTTAAAACAAAGAGTTGGCTACTCCAGAGTAAACGGCTACTGGTAAAGAGATCTCAAATCCGTTGATAGCTAATAGTTTGCTAAAAACTATAATGTTATCAATGCACCTTGTTATTGCAATGAAGCATTGACTAGTCCATAGCAAACGGCTCATGGTAAAGACATATCAAATCCGTTGATGGCTGATATTTTGCCAAAAACTACAAAGCCAACTTAGTTGGATGTTGTTGTGTAGCTGTGAAGAGAAGACAAAGACTAAAAGAAAAAGTATGACCTGGTTTTTCAAAGAACATCAAACAGATTATCATTCAAGAGAAGCTAAGGACTTAAAGACATGCTTGGATACAATTCTCAAAATCCCAAACTAAAGACAACTGAAGAAACTTGAAGTTAACAAGTGAAGTTCAAGTTTAAGGGAGGATTGTTAGGAATTTTGTATAACAGACTTAATTCTGTTAGTATTGTAGTTAATTCTGCTAGTGTAATAGTTAGTACTGGTAGAAGGTTTATCATAGTTAGTACTGGCAGTATTAAATAGTTAATACTGTTTATGTAATAGTTAAGTCTGCTTACGCAGAAATTAGTTAGAGTTAAAGATATGTATGAGATATCTTAGGAAATGATATGCATTATCTTTATACACGTTTTGTAAAGCCCATTAGGGTTTCCTTAGTCTATAAAAGGATCCCTAGGCATAGTCAGTAGATATAGTTCTACAGAAGATCATAGAGATCATATAGTAATCATAGTTTGTAATCTGTAACTTAGGCAGATTCAAAGTTCAATATAAAAGTGTTTTGATTGTGTTCTTCTTTACATTGTTGATTAAATTCCGCGTAATCAATAGTGGTTAATCATTGTTTCATCATTGTTACTTTAGATTTATCTAAGGCAACAAACCCTTTACAAGCTAAAGGTTAAGATCCATTAAGCAAAGGGATCCTACAGTTAGCATTGTTGAGCACACAATTTTGAAAGATTATGAATTGTCATTGAAGAATTCTTAAAAAATTGTGCTCAAACACTTAATCATCTTATAACATACAATCTATTGAGTAGTCATTATTATTACTGAGTTGTTATTAAGAGATTTTTGATAATGTGTTGAATACATAAATATTGTCATGTTATGATGTATCCAAAATCATTAAAACCTTGATTTTCGAAAAACTCCCCCTCATACATTGACTTATTTGGAAAATGTCATCAAATGTAGAAGAATTGTCTTGTAAAACTATATGAAGATAGCGGAAATGAAATTTATGTTTTCAAACGACAACGAGTATGATAATTTGATAAGTCTGAAATAGGTAACATATTGCACGTAAGACTCCACTAGCACGTTCAAGAAGTCCAAAAGCTATTCACCTGAGGAAAAACTTGCTTTATAAAAACGAGTAACATAAAGTTGAGTGAATTCATAGGTTTAAGTAAAACATTTATGAGGATAAAAAAAAGTTTAGTGAATACAATTTCACTCAAAGTATTATGAAAAGTGTTTAGTAATTGGAAATGTTTAACTAAATTAGTGTGGACCACAAGATTTCAAAGCGTATGTGACAATCTTAGCAGTTTACGATTTCACATACAAAGCACATGTGACCGTTATAACTCAAAATAACAAACTTCACATGCAAGTATTTTATTGTTGCGCTTAGCTCATGACACCCGCATTGCTAATATAAGTAGTATTGCATATCATATCATGCACCATACAGTATTCTGCCCTTAACTGGTGTCCCTAACCAAAGACTTCAACAACGCAATGACATGACATATATTTGTTTGTTCTTCGTTAAGCGGAACCAAAGCAGATAGGGATAATTAGTCCAAATAGATCTATTTATGCATTCGCGCTCACTTAACCAATCCAATTGGTCATAGGTGACTAACGGTTCATGATAGTTCGGGCAATAGTGGTTTGTAAGCAAAACTTAGGCAACACATAAACAGGAAATGATAACAGAAAACACTTGTGTCCAATGTAAAAGAAATCAACGTTTTCGTAAAAGCTTAAGCACTTAAATCCATAAGTTAAAAACGAGTGTGATGGGTCATATCACTGTTAACGACGTTTGTAATCAACCGTATAAATGAGTTTGAAATTCAGTAAAGTAAATGCGTTTGTAACGAGATGTTTCTCACCCCAAAAAGTTGTAATGTAAGTATATGTAAACAAGGGTATTAACCTTAGGCTATGAACTCACATTGATGTTGTAGAACGATTGGCGGGTATGCGCATATTAAGCGCCAGACAAAACGGAAAGGGAAACTGGAATGGCATTAGACCAAGAAGTTTGCAAATAATCTTCTCCCCTATCGAGGCTAATAACCACTATCTTAGAAATGACTGTATGTGATACGTGGATAACAGATTTAGATCTCACGTTGTAACGTTGGTGGTTGGTTAAATAAAATAAATCGAAAAGCAAACTCACGTATGTAATAGTATTTCGTACTAATTACATGTGCAACAAAATATTAAAATTATATATTCATGTGTATTGAATTATATAATTAAAGACAAAAAATTTTTTAAAAGGATCGTTTTGAAGTTTGAAGTATATAAGAAGCTAAAGTAAATAATTAAATAAATTAGTTCGACACCATTTTCCGGAAATCTCCTACGTAATTAAATAAAATGTTTGTGATAAAGTAAACGTTGTTTTAATGTTACGAAATAGGGAAAACACGAGGTTTCTAAAGTTTTTACAAAAGTTATGACTTTATTTTCTAATCGGGAATTTATAAAATTATATTTTATAAATTATTATTTCGTTCGTTGTGGGTTATTGTTTTATATTATAATTAAAATCTCTTTAAACTATAACTTAATCCCTTTTTATCGGTTTTCAAAAATAATATATATTGTAGCGAAAAATACTAAGTATAGAATTTTGTAGAAAATTCGGCATGACTTATTCGTTTATTCAACGTTACCATTTTTACCAAAACTCAAAGTTTTCCCACTAAATCAAATCCATGTTGCAAAATGTCCACGTTTTAATATATATCTAACTAAACTAAATAATTACCAAAGATCAACAAAATCAAACACACTCTATATGGCTTGTTAAAACCCAATGCCAAACACCCCTAAAGCTGAAACCAAACCGGTCCCTTAACCTGTTGTCCCAAACGCACCATTTGGGAAGCTGCTGTTAACCCTCAACACCAAACGCACCCTCTTGGCAGATTTGTTAACCCAAACACCCATGTCGCTAAACCAAACACCCCCGATTCAGCTTCTATAAACACCAAACGCACATCATGGCTGTTAAACAGCCTTCCAAAGGCACCCATATCTGGTACTACATCAACCAAACGCACCCTATAAGAATATAACAACCCCAAACGCACCCTTGACTGTTTTATGCTAAACCCCACCGCACCCTACTCGGTTAATATACAAACCAAACGCACACTTACTAATATAAGCTAAACCAAACACGCCTCTACGGCTGTTATACTGCAAAACAAACACCCCTAGCTGTTACCCCACGAAAACCAACGCGCCCTTGTCTGTGACCATTCAAACGAACACACCCCTTGGGTGTTATAAACCCAAACAAACGCTCCCTTTTGTTGCTGCTAAACCCCCAGGACAAACACCATTGCTGGTGGTTTTATAAACCACATGCATCCTATTCGGCTGCCACGCATCATCAAACGCGCCCTACGTGGTGTGGAAATGAAAACCAAACGCACACTCGTGCGTTACACCGTCGACCCGACGCATCCTTAGGTCGATTACACCAAAACGAAACGCACCTTCGGTGCTGACAACGAGACAAACACACCCCTTTGGGGTGTTCTTAAAACCAAATGCAGCCTTGTGGCTGCTTCCATAAACCCAACGCACCCTGGAGTTGCAGGTGGTGGCTTCGGTGTGATGGTGGTGATGATGACGAGATGATGATGAGGTGGCGCGTGGAGGAGAGTGGGTGTGGGGATCGAATAGATCCGGTGATGAGGAGTGTTTTTGGAGTTGGCCGAAAAAGTCACCGGAAAAGTTTTCCGGTAGCCGGAATCCGGTGGAGAGGGGGAGAGGAAGAAGATGAGTGTGTGTGTATATTTTTTTGTATAAATGATTTAAAAGTTTGTAAATTTTATATATATAATAAAGTTATAAAATGAAATGTAAAATGTGTAATAGTTTAGGGTTGATTGTGTAAATGTTTCCAAGGGGGCCAAAAATGTAACATTTGAGTAACTTTTATAAATATTGGTTCGGGACTCATTTGGACTAGTTAACGGTTGAATTAAATTACGAAAGTTGCGCCGTTGTTTTCCAAATTATTTTTCCTATAAAAATGAGTATTCACTCGACTATATTTTATAAATGTTTTTATAAGATTTACTTAAAAATCATTATTATTTATTTGGTACCATTGGGTGTCGCGGGTAAACTTTGTCCGTAAAAATAAAACTTTATTTTGAACATTTGTGCTTTTAAATAAATGATTTTGATTAAAATATTAAAGAATTTATTAAATATTTTTATTTAATAAAGAGTGATAAATATAACTTTATTTATTTTCCTGTGTCGGTACGCGTTGTCTTCAAAATTTTGCGAGGCTATTTTAGTTACTTTCTGCTTGGTTTCGCGTCTCAGGCAAAACTAAAAAGTTGTCTGGAATGTCGTTTTACATCAAATTGCTTTAGAGTCCGAGTTGTGAAAACGTGATTTAGCGAGTCGTTTTTGATAAGTCAACTTAGGAATAAAATCTATATTTTCTCGTTTTCAAGTCAAATGAGTTTTAAAAATAAATTTGTACTCGAGGTATGTAATAATAAATATGATTTATTATTAAAATATGTTCCGAAAATTTTACCAGTTACGCGGTAATCGTTTTTATGTGACGATAAAAGGTCAAAAGTCAAGAAGTCAAATCGGACCCGAAAAGTCAAAGAGTAAAATAGTCATTTAAAATATCGAAAATTGCGAGGTGTGACAGTACCTACCCCTTAAAGGAATCCCGTCCCGGGATTCGATTTTTGTTAACCTATTGTGTGATTAGGAACATATTTAGGATTTAACAAATCCGTTTTTAAACATGGCGTTGAAAATTTTATTCAGCAAAATTCAATGTTTTGACACTTCTTAATATACAAAAATTTTGGCTAAGTTTGACCAGGTTATTTAATTCATTAACATGAGTATTTTAGAAAAATATCATTACAAGTTTTGTGGTTGATATAAACGCGTTATAAAGAAAGTCTATTGATAGTGAAATCATAAAAGGAGAAAGTGTAGGCATGTGGGTATGTTTGTATAAGGGGTTCAAATGTTAGAGTCGAAGGGGGTTACTGATATTTGTAAGGACCGGTGGGATTAATAGCGAACTAAAAGGGGAGGGGGGAGGGGGGGGGGGCTAAAGGATGTAAGTATTCAACTTACTTAGAAGGTACGAGGAAGTATCATGACTCAACTCACCTTAAACAAAGGAGGAGAATAAAGTATAACCGAACGGCTCTAATCGCGACTTAATATAGATGCGCCGTGGAACGAGAAATAATAATAATAACGGAACGTTGCACACAACGTTCAATAACGAAATAGACAACCACATATGTTTGTGCTCTTAGTTTTGTCAACAAAAATGTGTTCTTACGACTTATTACGTTTATGAAGATGTTACGACGTTCTTATGAAAAGTTACTATTTATAAAAAGTTTTCATTTTAGGAAAGTTTTTTTTTTTTTTTTTTTTTTTGTTTCGGGATGTTAATAATATCTCCTAATTTAATCGTTTCTATATCTCCAAAAAAAAATGGAACTAGTGAAACCCTAGCGTCTAATCAAAAATCCTTAGCTCGCTAAATATATACATAAAAATTTGCTATATTTAGAAATGACCAACGGCGACTTATCATTTTTAGAAAATTCCTAAACCTTCGTTTTGATATTAAGAAGCTCCACGACTGTTTTCCAAAGACTTACGGCACTTAATAAACCTTTAGAAACATTTTTAAACATCCGTTTACCCTCATTTAAAACTCGGACCAACAACTATATTTCTATAAATCATCCATGGACTTGACCATAATACCGCCATATTTTTCCAAAATATCCAAAATTCTTTTATGCCAAGACTAATCAACCAAATTCACTATAATTCAAGCCTAACCTCATCGCCATCTTTGTTGCAACTCACAAATCTCACAACCTCTCAACCAGAACAATTTATATATCCGAAATCATCAAAAATCTTTATTAAAATATTTATTCATTTTAATAAATTTGAAAATCATAGCACAAACATATGGAGTCGTGAATCAAAAGTATAAGAATACACAGCAACAATAACTATAACAAACGGTGACGAAATGCGGAGAGGGGACATTTCAAGTAACAATATCCCCAAAATAAAGGTCAACAAATAGGTGGAGCTCACGGAAGAGCTCAGGTGATACGTGACGAAATATCGTACTCAGTCGTTAGTTCGAGGATGAGTCAAACCCATTAGCTCAAAAGCACACAAGTCGGTTAGCTCCAAAAACAGTTCATGATCGCAAGGTTTTGTAGCGGCAAGAGTAAAAATTTTAAGGATGAGATAAGGTAGTTCAAGTGAGGTCTTAAGGTTCTGCTGAATGGTAAGACACGATCGCGTTTCTAGATCTTTTTAACGGATTCCGGTGATTATCGGGTTCGAGTTCATACTCATGTCATATCGGTAGTGTTCCCAAATCTTTAGGTCGTGTGTCGAGTTGTTCTTCTCATGAACTTTCAGTTGATGGTAGCTAGTCCTTAGGTTGATTTTCGAGTAGACGCTACATCCTCGCAGTTGATCGAAAAGATCGTCTATACTAGGTAACGGGTAACGGTTAGCTTGTAAATTTTCGGTAGTCCTTGTACATCCTGAAGGATCCATCAGAGGTTTTGTCGGTACGAGGATCTCATAATTCACGTGATTCTATCTCACTAAAAGGTAAGTATATTGAAGAAAATCTTCTAGTTCTATTGGTTATAATCCAATTAGAGTGATATGCTCATTACATTCTAGAACCTTTCAATCCGTAATTTCCATGACTACAGGAAGCATGATTTAGTCTCTCGGCTAAGGTTGTGGTGTTTCCACATGCTAAGGTTAAAGAAAAGCTACTTAGTTATGACGCTTACGGATGCGAATACTGACTGACACGACTCATGAATACGCACGCAAAATATTAATAAAACACAAGTACAATATAATCTCGTTGACAATGTAGAGGAAGGAAAGAAAAAAAAATATAGAGATGGAACATAAAGGTAATTTGACAAAATTTTATGGTGACTACTCCCAGCATAGCATGGTCCTTCCTGAATTATACATAGGTGATCAGGCTATGCATAATTTAGGAACTAACGATAAAATGCTCATTTCGTCAAACTAATGTTATGTTAAAAAAAAATCTTATACGGTATAAACGATATAGTTTATAAGGTAGCAAAACAGTTCGTGGTAATGAAAACAAGGTAGTTTATATAACGACACAAGGTATTTTGTAAGATAACAGGAAATGTTTTATGAGGTGATAACAAAATAGTTTACAAGAAAGTTACGTGACGGTTTATAATGTAATGGTAACAAATGGTTTACAAGTTGACAACCCAATAATTTATAAAGTGACAACGTAATGGTTTATAAAAGACACAAAGTAGTTCATAAGATGATGACGACATAGTTCATAAATTGACAACGAAATAGTTTAAAAATGACAATGAAACTTTCATTAAGTTGACAACGAAATATTTGTAAGATGACTGCAAGGTAATTTACAATAGGGTAGAAAAAAGAGTTTATAATTATTAACTGTAAAATAGTTTATCAATGGGAAAAAGCGAGTTAGTTCATTGATTGATAGTCAGATAAGTTATGAGGTAATAGTAAGATAATTATAAAATGTTGACAAAACGATTCATGAAATGATATCAAAATAGTTTATAAGGTGTTAAAATAACCAAGAAGCTATCAGCGAACGGTTTGTAAACTGGTGTAAAATAGTTCATAACGTGACAACAACTATGTTTATAAGACGACACTAAAATAGTTCATAGGATACCATCCAGTTAGTTAATAACAATAAGACAGTTTACATAATAATAGTGAAATGGGTGTAAGATGGTAAAGGAGTAGCTTACTTATATTTACTAGAGAATTAAAGTGTAACTGACAAAATTATTATGACACAAATTGAACAAAGGATTTTGGGAAATCCACACAATACACGAAATTCACAGGTAAGCACTAGTGCAAAACTCTTAGAGATTTCAGTCTAAGTCTACTTAGGTTTCACTAGATAAGGAAAAATCTCTCCTTAAACATCAGCGTTATCTTTGACGGCGTTAGAGCTCCAACGAGTTTTAACCTCCTAAATACGGTTCGCACGGTTCAGATTTCTAATTCGCCACTGCGGCCTCTAAGTTGAATATCGAAACAGGTGTCCTACAATTCCTACTCACACAGCCAACAGTCTTGTAGTTATTGCACTTCACAGTGCAGTGTGGTGCAACTTACGTTTGCTGTAGAAGGGAAATTTTGCTACATATCTGTCCTTGTAATTTGGTTTAGCAATGTAAGCTCTCACGGCCTCTGGTCATTTATTTTGTTGTTGGCATTCCTTACTACCTTGGTTTCCTAACGTACGACCTAATCCATTTAGTCGTGATCCATGTGGATTCTTTCCTCATAAACAGTATTAGCTTCAATAGCATTAGCACTTCGTTGGGTTACCATACACTCGATCCTCGTGGAACTCATTCCTTGTCTTGTCGTCGATATTTACTTCAAAATCGAACGGGGTAAAGGAAATGAAATAAGTCGAATAAATGAATAAGTATAGACTAATTTATACAATTTATTTATTTAAATGAAGAGGCGTCCCAATCCTTTCAAATAAAGAGATTATAAATTAGCCTACTTAATAATTTCTGATGCAATACGCGTACTCACAAATCTTCAAGGTGGTGGATGAAAATACGATGCAGACACTCTAATAAGTACGGGACGAGTGTTTAAAACTCGTCTTCAGAGACGGGGAGTAAAACAATTAGGGAAGATCGACATAGAGTTCAAAATAGCTGATGAGTATACGGTTAAAGTAAATAAGATAAAGATCTTTATGAACGAGTTTACATAGCAATTACCATATTAAACCTCCAGTTACAAGTCCCGCCCATACAAGACTTGTGAAACTTAGATTCATACATAATTCCATGTAAACATAACCGTGTCGGGTTTCGCGTAATACGATATTGTATAAGGTTATGAATAATAAGTTCGAGACCATTGCATCGCTCACAATGTCTTAGACAAATTTTAGAGACCATTGTGTCATCCACAATGTCTTAGAAAGGTTTAATATTTATATAGACAACTTCCATATAAGTAAATAGAGGAATAAACGTAAGGCGAACGTAAACCGCGAAGAAGATATAACCGCAAAGAAAAGATAATCACAGAGAAAAGATAATCGCAGAGAAAAGATAAGCGCAGAGAAAAGATAAGCGTAAGCTGATAGCAAAAACACGTATAAGGCATACATAAAAGCACGTAAGGATCACATACTGCTTATAGACCAGACCTAGATATTCTACCTGGTTCTCTATAACCTTGGCTCTGATACCAATCTGTCACACCCCCAGACAGGGCCTGGACAGAATACGTGTCCTGGACAGAATACGTGTCCGAGGGCGTGACTTCATCATACTTCGAACACAAGGCGCAAGAGAACGACCACTAATGAACGTTTTGAAAATCATAACTCATTGCATTATTTAAAAATAGATAAGTTTTACAAGATTTAAAAGAAATTAAACATTTGCGGAAGCATAAGTAAAATGTAGTGGAAGCATAATTTAGTTTTAAAAGATAGCGGAAGCGAAATTTATGTTTTTCAAAAGACAACGAGTATGATAATTTGATAAGTCTTGAAATAGGGTATCATATTGCACGTAGACTCCACATAGCACGTCAAGAAGTCTAAAGCAATTCACCTGAGAAAAATATGCTAAAAACGGTCAACATAAAGTTGAGTGAATTCATAGGTTTACGTAAAACATTTACGAGGATCAAAAATGTTTAGTGAATACAGCTTCACTCAAAGTATTACAAAAAGTGTTTAGTAATTGGAAATGTTCAACCAAGGTAGTGTGGACCACAAGATTTCAAAGCGTACATGACAATCTTAGCAGTTTACGATTTCACATACAAAGTGTATGTGACCGTTATAACAAATACAACTTCACATGCAAGTATTTATTGTTGCGCTAAGCTTATGACATCGAGGCTAATAACAACAGGGCATATCATATCATGCCACATAGTATTCCTGCCCTTAACTGGTGTCCCAAACCAAAGACCACCACAACGCACAATCGACATGACATATATCCGTTTGTTCGCAGCATATTTAGAACCAAACCAGGTAGGGGTAATTAGTCCCAATAGATCTATTTATTCATTCACGCTCACTTAACCAATCTAATTGGCCATAGGTGACTAACGGTTCATGATAGTTAGGACACAGAAAATACTTGTGTCCAATGTAAAAGTAACCAACTTTTTCGTATAAGCTTAAAGTACTTAAATCCATAAGTAAAAACGAGTGTGATGTCAATCATGTAACGAGTTTGTAATCAACATATAAACGAGTTTAAAATTAAGTAACGTAAACGATTTTGTAAACAAGCATGTTTCTCACCCCAAAAGTAGTAAAGTATATGTAAAACTAGTAAAATGTGGGGCTATGAACTCACCTTGATGTTGTAGAGCGATTGACAGAAATGTACATAATAAGCACAACACAAACGGAAAATGGAACGGCTCGACCAAAAAGATGCAGCTTAACTTAACGGCTAAGCCCACTAGCTTTGGATGGTGAATTTGGGGTTTTCCGATGGATGAGTGCATCAACGCGGCACGTTGATAAAGGATTTGGATTTCAAGTTGTAAGAGTTTGGTGGTTGGTTAAATAAAATAAATCAAAAAGTAAACGCAAGGTATGTAATATACTCCGTATATATTACATAAAAAGAAACAATTATATAATTCATATGATGAATTATATAATAAAGACAAACAACCGAAAAGAATAAGTCGCAATATATAATACTTTTCAAGTATTATATGATAAACGTAAGAAAAATAATGGTAACAATATAATTCAACACGTTTTCAAAAGTCACTAATTAAAAGTAAATACACGTTTTAAAGTTACGAATTTACTAATGTCCTTTTAAAGTTTTTACAAAAAGTTATTATTTGATTATTAAGAGAGAATTATAAAAATAAATTTTATAATTTAGTATTTCGTTTTCTCTTCACCCTTTATTTCTTCTTTTTCTTTTCTCTTTCGACGGGTTTTAGTTAAACTAATTGTCTCATTTGTAAAAGTATAGTTTCCGTTTATTTACCGGGTTATTGAATAATTACAATTTAATAAAATCATAAGACTTTATATCTTCGTTCATTTATCGGGTTTCAAGGATAATAAAAGTTTTAACAAAAAAATACTAAGTATAGAAAATTTGTAGAAAATTCGGCATGACCTATTCGTTTATACAATGTTTCCACTTTTACCAAAACTCAAAGTTTTTCCCTTAATCATTATATGTTGCAAATATTCGCGCATTTCAATATTTATCTAGACGAGACCAAATAACAATTGAAATAAGTAAAACCAAACGCACCCTAATGGTTATTAGTATAAAATTTTATAAAAATTTCGGCATGACCTACTCGTTTATACAACGTTTTCCATATTCACAAAATTTAACGTTTTCCCCCTTAATCAATAAATGTTGCAATATACTAGCGTGTTACAATATATATATATATATATATCTAGACCAAACTAACTAGTAACAAAATAAGTAGAACCAAACACACCCTTATTAGGGGTTGCTGTCCCAAACGCACCCTTTAGGGTGGTAAGACAGCAAACCAAACGCACCCTTAACCGCTGAACCAAACACCCTGGTTCGGGTGTTAACTGCAGAACCAAACGCCCATTACTGCAGAACCAAACACCCTGTTTGGCTACAAACGCAGAACCAAACGCCCCTCCTGGGGCTGTTACACAGTGAAACAAACACCCCTTTGGGCTATTAATCGCAAAAACAAACACACTCTATTGCTGTTAAAACAAAACAAATGCATCCTATACATTTTTAAAACCCAAACTCACCCTTGTGTGGACTTTTACAAAACCAACCGCACCCGATGTGGGTCGTTAACAAACCAAACGCACCCTAGTGACGTGAAAAACCCAACGTACCTGTTGGGTCGTTTTACAAAACCAAACGCACCCTATTGGGTTTTTATTAACCAACGCACCCTAACTGGGCTAAGACAAACCCAACGCACCCCATTGGGCTGAGATGGTGGGTGGTGGTTGTATCGCGATGACAACGACGTGGTGATGTTGGTGGTTACGGTGGTGATGGCGGCTGGGAGATGGGGATGATGACGAGGTGGTTGTGATGGTGAAGATGTGGCGGTGGCGAGATGATGATGGATATGAAGGTGGTGAGGCGGCTGGTGGCCGGAGGTGGTGTGGCTCAGAGGAGATGGAGAGGGTTCAGGTGGTGAGGCAGCCATGGAGGTGGTGGTGGTAGCCGGAGGTCTCGCCGGAACAGGTGGCGGCGCCGAAATCAGATGGAGGAGGGAGGAGGAAGTGTGTGTGAGGCTAGGGTTATCAAAATGATAAAACCCTAGTTACTATACATATATATATATATATTAGAAAGTTTAAAAAGAAGTGACAAGTTTAATATAGTTTAGGGTTAAAATTATAAATATATTACTAAAAGGACTAAGTGTGTAATCTTTTGTTAAATAATGGTTCGGGACACGTTTTGGTAAGTTAACGATTGATTTAAATTACGAAAATTACGCCATTGTTTTCCAAATAGTTTTTCCCATAAAAATGAGTATTTACATGACTTATTTTATAAATGTTTTTATAAAACTTCTTTAAAAATCATTATTATTTATTTGGTACCATTGGGTGTCGCGGGTACACTTTGTCCGTAAAAATAAAACTTTAATTTGAACATTTGCGTTTTTAAATAACGCTTTTAAATAAAATATTACATAATTTATTAAATATTTTTATTTAATAAAAAGTGATAACTAAATATAAATTTAATTATTTTTGTGTCGGTACGCGCTGCGTGCGGTGTTCAAAACTTTGCGAGGCTATTTAAGTCATTTTCTGCTTGGTTTCGTGTCTCGGATAAAACTGAAAAGTTGTCCGGAATGTCGTTTTATGTCAAACGGTAGTATACCCCATAATTAATAATTCATTTTGGCAGGTCGTTTTTGATAAGTCAACTTATGAGTAACATATATCTTCTCGTTTTCAAGTCAAATAAGTTTAAAAATAATTTTGTAAATGAGAGATAATAATAAAAATTATGATTTATTATTTAAATACGTTTCAAAAATTTACCGGCTACGCAGTAATCGTTTTTATGTGACCGTAAAAGGTCAAAAGTCAAAAAGTCAAGTCGGAACCAAAAAGTCAAAGGGTAAAATAGTAATTTAAAATTCTGAAAATTTCGGGTTGTTACAGCTCCTTATCCTCGAACTTTATTTTCTCGACATACATCCATGCTTAACCATCAAGAGGCAATGCACGTGGAGAAACGGGGTGCGCTAAAGTCGTTGGGAAAGGAAATCAAGGGAGTATTTAGGAAGAAGAAGTTTATTAATAAACTTGTTTGGAGTGTTTGAATAGATTATTAGTACTATTCTTTAATTATTCGTAATACTTTTATTATGTTTTAGAACATTTACTAGTTTATGTGTGATGATGTTTCGAATTGTTTGGAATAACTAGAAATTGCAAAGATTTTATCGCTTGTTTTATTAGTATTATTGGTGTTTGCTTAATTAATTTTTAGCACATATTTGCATGCTTATTATAAAGTTGATATAGATGTCATGCACACATGATAGTTTATTATTTGCTAGCAACTATCATATTATATATGATCACATGCATGCCTAAAACTATTCTTCCATATTTTAAGCTAGTTAATATGGAATCTTATGAGCCTTAAATATATGATTTCCTACAAAATTGCCACCCAAATTCATACTTTACTCACAAAAATTAGATGAAACTTCGACAATTATAGGTAACAGTGGGAAATCAATAGTTGGCGGCCCCCCTGGATCTCTTCAAAGGAGAGGGCCTCCTGCTACCCCTCCTGAATTGATAGGGGGACGACCCTATACCCTATAGATAAGGGGGTCGACACCTGTGTCCTTGAAATTTTACTATTTTCTTTTTTATTTTGACCACCTTTTGTTTAGCCTCAGCTAATTTTGCCCAAAAAATACAAACATTACTTGGATTAGAAGATTTTAACACTAACCTATACCAATTTTACCTTATTTTCTCTTAATAAAATGGTTCATAATCCTCTCAAATCTTCATCTTCCTCATTCATCTTCAACCTTAAAACAATTCCATGGCATTTTCATAAACCTCAACCTCAAGATCTACCAAGAAACCAAAAATCACAATCAAACCACCAAGAAAATTATTCATTGATCTTACCCACGATGATGCTAAAACTCCATCACCAAATGCACCTAACGCACCTTTTAAAACACCATCTACTAGAGGTACATCCTCCTCATCCTCAATTTCCAAGCTCAACTCATCACCATTTTACTCAACATCTCCATCAACAAATCCTTACCTAAGCTCACCTAATTCACCACTTTCAATAGTCTCTCATCCACCACCAACACATGAGCATCAACCAATGGACATCACTCTTACCCTCTCACCAATCACTCTACTTGATTTTTCTTTCAACACTCCCTCATCGCCACCACTACCATCACCACCCATTTTAGCTCATCCGATCCCATTCAATCTTCTTGATGCCCATAAAGCAACTTGCTTATGTTGTCTTTATAACCGAAACCTTATTTTTTGTTTGAGGGATGAACTACACTTCATGTTCTCCTACATTGACCACTTTCTCTCACAACCTTTTGCACCAAATTCACCACCACCAAATCCTTCCGCACCACCAACCTCCCCACCCGCAAACTAAATATATTGTATGTTTAGTTTCCTTGCTTTACATAAAAACTCTTCACCTCTTTTGCAAGCAAATCCTATGGCTCAAGACCAATTATGATAGTTGTAGTTTTTATTTTGTATGCCATGTGTCATCATGCTTTATGCATGATCTTTAAATTATGAATGAATTTAATTTCTTGTCATGGTTGTGATGGTTGGTTTATATTTTTTTTGGATGATGAAGTAGTGCATATTTATTTTGGGCTACTTTATTTTTAGCCATTCTTATATATTTTTCATGTAGTTCCTTGAAGTTGGAAATAATATTGCACTCGTATTCTAACTCGTTTTTGTAGCAAGTCACCATAGCTCGATTCCTTGGTGCCCTCGAACGAGGGGGAGGACACATCAAGGGGGAGCGTTTATTCTGTCGAATTAACTTTTTCGCATCGACGAAGCCTTTTTGGTACTACAAAATGGGGGAGAAATGAAATAAAACTCACTAAAATTTTGTTTAAATATATTTTTACATATAATGAGTTTATATTTTGTAATCGCCAAAAAGGGGAAGATTATTAATAGAAATAATGTCTAAAAATGATATTTATATTTTTTGACTTTTCTACGTTTTGATAATCATTGAATGTAAAAACATTCTACTTAAAATTAAAACGTAAACAATTTTTTACTCGTAAATTCCATTTCGACGTAAACCACTTAAGGTATGTACAAACAAATGATTAATTTGTTAAATGATCAAAGTTATACCTTTTTGTCCTAACCTTTACATTTTTATAAATGTAAAAAAACCTTTTTACAAAAATAAATTAGACAAAATATTTTTGTAATTAAAAGAAATATTGTATTCAAATATATATTTTAAATAATATTTTTCTGCCCAAAATTAGAAAAATCTGCCCTATAAAACATTTTCCCACAAAAGGACAAAATCAAGAGTGTTCTATAAGTGGCGGCCCTCTTATTGATCAGGGGTCCGCCTTTGGGAGATAAGGGGGCCGACGAAGTTTTTGGCCCAGGATTTGCTTATAAATAGTAGAATATTTCCTTAGATTTTCCACCTTTTGCACTTAGTTTCATTCTGTTTTAAATAAACAAACACATTCTTTAGTCTTTGATCATTTAACTTGTATAAACATTTGTTTTCAAGTGATCCAATCTTTTCTCTCCAAGTGCAAGAGAAAAATACTCGTAATCGTCAAGATACAAAGTATTATAGACTAGTTTGTGCGTACGTAATGTTTTTACAATTTTGTTGTATTGATGCGGGGTTTGTGAGACTCTCACAGGAAGTTTTACAATCCCCTAGGCAGAGTACCTAACCGTTGTAGTGTAGTAAGGCAAGACTCGGGAGTTGTTATCGTTCTCTAGAGGAATATGAAGGAACTAAAAGAATCTATGATCTAGTGGTCGGGGAGACTCAAACCACAAGATAGCCATTATTCTAGTGAGAGAGTAGTGAGAGAAACAAAAGATGTAAAATAGAATGAAGAATGTGAAAGTTACAAGAGTCTCAACCCCTCCATGGAAGCCATGGAGGGGTATTTATAACCCACACGTATACTGTGTTTAAAAGAATGCCTATTTTATTCCCTGCGTGTGGTGCTATTATAAACTATGGTAATTCTGTAAATGTCGACACATAAATGAATTTCTAACAATCTTCCCCCATGGGACGATATACGAAATTACTTATAATATTTTCCTAACAAGTACACAATGATTAAGAACAAGAACTGTTGATCCCAACTTAAGATCTATTCTCTAACTTGTAAAGATTAAGTTACTCTGAATAAATCTAAAACAACTATGGTTGAAACTTTGTGAATACTAAAGAGTATGCAGAATCTACTCTTTAATACTTAGAAGAATATGAATGTAACAGTGAACTGAATGAACAATGTATAACTAAAAAGCTCTAATATTATTAAGAATAACACGAGTACTCTGTGTAGTACTAGGGTTTACAATCTTGAAGCTATATATGAACAACGTATGAATCTGTTGTACATTCAAAACCATAACCTAGGATCTCCTTTTATACACTAAGGAGTCCTTTACAAGATAACTACAAATCTTCTATATTGTTAAACTTATACGTATCTTTCTAACTAAATAGAATATACTCTGAATAAGTCAATACATATCACTTCATACGTCTTTATCTATTTAGTAGTCTTCATGCAGCAGTCTAAAGTCCTTCAGCAGTGTTAAGTTAGTACTGGCAGTACTAACTTTCTTCTAGCAGTACTAACTAGTTAGTACTGGTAGTTGTATCTTAAGCGGTATAAAGTCTTTGGCTTGACAGTACTAAGGATAATGAGTTTAATTCCTAACAATCCTCCCCTAAACTTTTGATTTACCTCAAAGATAGCTGAAATTGATAAAGACCCTGATATTTCATTGGTACAACATGATGCAGAGGTTCAGGGGAGGCATGGGCATGATATAGAGCCTGATTTTGAGTTCACTGCTGCTAAAGAAGTTTATAATACCGAAAAGGGAGTTAGTACTGCTGAGCCTGTTTCCACTGCTGGTACATTAGTTAGTACTGCTGGTGCTAGTTCAGCCAAAGACAAGGGTAAAGCTATAATAGAGGAAGCTGAGACTATTCAAACCAAGATAAAGTTGTAGCTAGAACAAGAAAGACTTGGTTATGAAGAAGCTTTGAGGTTACAGGCTGAAATTGATGAAGAAGAAAGGCAGAGGATTGCCAGAGTACAAGAAGAAGCAAGCTCTTTGAATATTGAAGAATGGGATGACATTCAAGCTAGAGTTGAAGCTGATGAAGAGTTTGCACAGAGATTACAATCAGAGGAAAGAGAGATGTACTCTAAAGCTGAAAAAGCAAGATTGCTTGTTGAGCTTATCAATAAGAGAAAGAGATACTTTGTTGCACAAAGAGCTGAAGAAAGGAGGAACAAGCCCCTCACACAAGCTTAACAGATGACTTACATGTCTCAATATATCAAGAACATGGGAAGTCATACACTGAAGTAGTTGAAGAGTTATTCTTTTGATGAAATCAAGAATCTGTTTGAAATAACAATAAGGAGAGTACACACATTTGTTCTAATAGAGAGTGAAAGTGAAAGAGTAATTCCTGACTTGGCAGCTGGAAGTTCTAAAAGAGATGCAGAAGAAGAACTTATTAAATAAAGTTTAAAGAAACAAAAGACTGGAGAAAGCTCATAACCAGTTGAAGAACAAAAGGATAAAGAAGAAGAAGAACTATCACAAGAAATGATACAGCAAATGATGATAATAGTTCCAGAGCAAGAAATAAATGTTGAAGCTTTACAAACCAAGTATCCTATAATTGATTGGGAGATTTACACTGAAAGAGCTAGGAAGTACTGGAAGATCATCAGAGTTGGTAATCATACTGAGGTATATCAATTCTTTAATGATATGCTAAAAGCATTTGACAAAGAAGACTTATTGAAGCTGTTGAGTCTAGTAAAAGAGAAGTTTACATCAACTGAACCAATAGAAGACATAGAAAGAGAAATATGGGTTGAGTTGAAAAGATTGTTTGAACCAGATACAGATGATGAATTATGGAAGCTTCAAAATCATATTCATGATAATTTAACTTGGAAGCTATATGATTCATGTAGAGTGCATCATGTGTCTACAGAGGATGGAATTGACATTTACATGCTGGTAGAGAAGGGGTATTCATTGTCAAGAGGAACTCTCACATTGATGCTGGTTGTAAAGCTCTTGGTGGAACATGATAGTGAGATGTCAAGAGAGCTTCATAGGAAGATCTTCATGCAGGTTGAAAAGCCCAGAAGATGAAGTGTTTGGAAGAATCCTCTCAGAAAACAAGGTTTTAATTCAAGAAACTTGATGATTTGGAGGTAAATCAGAAGTTTAGGGGAGGATTGTTGGGAATTAAACTCATTATCCTTAGTACGGCCAAGCCAAAGACTTTGTACTGCTTAAGATACAACTGCCAGTACTAACTAGTTAGTACTGCTAGAAAAAAGTTAGTACTGCCAGTATTAACTTAACACTGCTGAAGGACTTAAGACTACTGCATAAAGACTACTAAAGGGATAAAGACGTATGAAGTGATATGTATTGAATTATTCAGAGTATATTCTATTTTGTTAGAAAGATACGTATAAGTTTAACAATATAGAATATTTGTAGTTATCTTGTAAAGGAATCCTTAGTGTATAAAATGATATCATAGGTTATGGTTTTGAATGTACAACAGATTCATATGTTTTTCATATATAGCTTCAAGGTTGTAAACCCTAGTACTACACAGAGTACTCGTATAATTCATAATAATATTGGAGCTTTTCAGTTATACATTGTTCATTCAGTTCACTGTTACATTCATATTCTTCTAAGTATTAAAGATTAGATTCCGCATACTCTTTAGTATTCACAAAGTTTCAACCGTAGTTTTTTTGGTATTATTCAAAGTAACTTAATCATTACAAGCTAAAGAATAGATTTTAAGTTGGGATCCACAAGTGGTATCAGAGCTTGTGTTCTAAAACTTTGATCTAGAAGAAACTAACAAGAAGAACTCTTTACTCACAAGGAAGAGATAGATCTAGAAACTGCATAAATCACTACCACTGCAAAGTTGCCTACTCTCAAACAGGGTGAATATGATATGTGGAGGCTAAGGATTGAGCAATACTTTGAAGTACAAGACTATGCTCTATGGGATGTCATAGAGAATGGAAACTCATTCAAACCTGCAGATAAAACAACAACAAATGCTGATGGTACCTCAACTACACTAATACCAGGTCCTATAACTACTAAAGAAAAAGTTCAAAATAAGAATGATATAAAGGCAAGAAGTATGTTACTGATGGTACTTCCTAATAAACATCTAATGACCTTTAATCAGTACAAAGATACTAAGACTTTGTTTGCTGCTATACAAACAAGATTTGGTGGTAATGAAGCCATAAAGAAGACTTAAAAGACTCTCCTAAAGAAAATATATAAGAACTTTAGTGCTCCAAGCACGGAGTCTCTTGACTCTGTTTTTAACAAGCTTCAGAAGATTGTAAGTCAGCTGGCTATCTTGGGTGATAATATTTTACAAGAAAATCTCAATTTGAAATTTTTGATAAGTCTGCCTTCTGAATGGAATACTCATGTTGTGGTCTGGAGGAATAAACCTGATCTAGACACAATGAGCTTTGATGATCTCTACAACAATTTCAAGATTGTTAAACAAGAGGTTAAAGGAACTGCAAGCTCAAGTTCTCAGAATGTGGCTTTTGTGTCATCTTCTAGCAGTACTAATGAAGTTAATACTGCTTATGGAGTTAGTACTGCTAACACTCAAGTTAGCCCTGCTAACACTCAAGTTAGCACTGCTAGTACTAAAGTTAGTACTGCTAACTTAAGTGATGACATTGTTTATGCATTTTTGGCCAGTCAACAAAACAGGTCTCTACTTGTATATGAGGACCTTAAACAAATCCCATGAAATGACATATGAGGAGATGGGAATTGAAATGGCGTTACATTGCAGAGCAAGAGGACAAGAATTGTTTTTTCTAAAAAACAGTAGAAGATCACTATCAATGGGAGTAACACAACTGAATATGACAAGTCTAAGGTGGAGTATTTCAACTGAAGTTGAGACACTTTGCAAGGGAATGCAGAGGACCTAGGAACCAAGATAGCAAGAACAGGAATCAAGACAACTCTAGAAGGACTATAAATGTGGAAGAAACTTCTTCCAGATTCATGTTGGCTAATGATGGAGCTGGTTTTGACTGGAGCTATATGGCAGATGATGAAGTCCCTACAAACATGGTTCTTATAGCTTTTTCAGACTCTGAGGTACATAATGACAAAACTTGTTCTAAAACCTATCTAAAAAGCTTTGAAACTCTTAAAACTCAACTTGATGATTTAAGAATAGAGTTTAACAAATCTGAATTCAATTTAGCAAATTATAAAAGAGGGTTAGCATCTGTAGAAGAGCAACTTGTCTTTTACAAAAAGAATGAGGCTATTTTTTGTGAGTAACTTGTTGTCCTAAAAAGAGATATCTCATATAAAGACTCAGAAATTAATGTGCTTAAAGGTGAGTTAAAAAAGCGTAAGCAAGAAAAAGAAAGCAATCAACTTAAAATTGAAATTTTTTGATAATGCTTCTAAGAGTCTAGACAAATTAATAAGGAGTTATATACCTGATAAAAGTAGAAAGGGTCTGGGGTTTGTAAGCTATAATGTTGTTCCACCTCCTCCTACGGGGTTATTTTCACCCCCAAACCTTGATTTGTCCAACTCTAGTTTAAAGGAGTTCTAACAGCATGAGTTTGAAGGCTATGGACCTAAGACTAGTAAAAATGTCTGTGAAGATTGTAACATTTTGTATTTTTAAGGTCAATATTAAATCTCGACTCTGTTCCTATTCTTATTTCTGAATAAAAAATTTGTGTTTTACTTTTAGCCGATTTGGTGAAAATCCGCATTTATGCTATTCTTGAGCCGTAATTAGGAATTTTATCCGTCTACATGTCCCATGTAGTTAAATATTCTCATTATATACCTCGTGAATTCCAGGTCATTATTTAATCCATACTTTATTTATTTAATTTACTTTGGAGTAAAATTTATTTTTCGATTAACCGAATAGGTTGTCTCGCGGTCGTAATAAAAAGTTTATTAAAAGTAAACCCGGTTTTGGACTAAATATTAGTCTACGCGCTCTAGGTATTTTTATTATTTCAGAAAAGTATCCCAAATGTTGTAAGTTTATTTTTATTATTTACGTTTTGGCTTCGTGATTCCGCCTTAACTCTTACAATATTTTACGTTTTTACCCGTTGGCCCTAAAACTACCCACTTATACAAAATATAACATAAAAATTAAACTATCTATCCCTTTTCTTCCCATGTATGACACGTCCCAACCATGTGGTGGGATAACCATGTTTATATGTCATGTTTACATGACTTAATGGGACACTTGTAACTTCATTTTTGCATGTCTTGAAGCAATATCATCACTCCTCACACTAGCACTCTCATAGTTATCATCAACAAAGGATAATCACTCTCTCTTGGCTCCTCTTGGTCGTTCATAGCCTCACCACCATCATCATTTTCATACAAAAATTCTAGCTAATTATATTCAATTATTAAAGGCTTTCAAGTTCTAGTTATAATTTTCAAGCTATAATCTCTTCAAAGCATATTTAAGATCATCATTCTCGTAGGTTATGGGCTGAATTAGAAGGTATATAAAAGTTCATCTAGGGTTTGATTAGTTTGGGTGTTTGTTTGGTTTGAATATAAGAAGAAAGGAAGGGGGATTGATTGTGTTTTTCACTAGCTCTTAATCATCATAGTAAGCCCTAATCTTCTTGTGTTATTTTATTTCTCATTATACTTCATTATTTTTATTTAATGATTTATGGGTTTGATGTGTATTTGTGTTTGTAAGGGACTCATGGTGATGGGTATGACATTAGAAGGTTGTTAGGATGATAGAAACACTAGTTAGGTTATTTGATTGAAAGTTGTTGGAATATTGAAATGGGACAGCAGGTGGTGGGAGTGTTGTAGAAATATATTTGGCTTAAGGTATGTTATTTTATGACTTGATTGGGTAGATAATTGTCTAAGGTATAAGTTGTGCTTAAAAATTAAGCATCACTAATGAGCTTCTAAGAGTTGAAAAATCAAGAGGCTTATTCTAGAGCATATTTGGCTCTTGAAATAGCCCAATAACTTAGGCTTAAAATGCTACTTATGGCTGAGAAAAATAAGCCTAACAGTCTCCCCTTTGCACCAGGCGGAGCTTTAAGGGAAATTCAAGGGTTATTTGAACAGCTTATTTTAAGCTGTCAATTAAGATCTAAAATCACAAAATATGGCTATACATGATGAGTGTTTAGCTAACAGCTTTGAGCACTAATTTTTAGCTTTAATAACCATTTTAGCTTGCTTATTTTTGATGTGAAAAAGGGATTGGCAATTGTAAAACTGCTACACAAAAGACTTGGGGTTTTGATCACAAAGTCAAAAGACAAAGGACTTGTTACAGCTTTTTTATCACACATAAACAACGCTTTTGGACCTTAACTCACACTCTCATGTGCTTAACTAAATAAGCTCTTGTGACCCCCTTTTTTATGTCACAGTTCATAGTAGGCTGTATAAACTTTTGAAAAACAATTTTCCAAATAAATAACTTTTACAAACCTGCTCTAAAGCTTCTACACGTAAACTAACCTACTAAATAACCCCAACCATGGCCAAACCTGTTTTGACCACTTTCCATGTCTAACCCAAACACCCATTTTCTTTAAACTGGTAAACTAAAATGATATTTAATTATCTATTTTATCACTAAAATTATTAAAACCTTTTGATCCACTTACACTATAAATGAACCTACTTAAACTATTTTAAGGACTAAAATTCTACAGTTTCTCAGTGCAACAGTCTATAGAACTTGTATAGTTAGTTTCTATAAATAGCTCATTGAAGATTTAAGCTATATGCTGTTGTCAGCTATATAGATCTCAATGCACTAGTGTGTTTTTTAGCGCGTTACGCGCTAGTTTCATTAATATTCTTCTAAGTATTAAAGAGTAGATTCCGCATACTCTTTAGTATTCACAAAGTTTCTACCATAGTTGTGTTCTGAAACTTTGATGTAGAAAAAACTAACAAGAATAACTCTTTACTCACAAGGAAGAGATGGATCTAGAAACTGCACAAACCTCTACTACTGCAAAGTTGCTCGTTCTCAAACAGGGTGAATATGATATGTGGAGGTTAAGGATTGAGCAATACTTTCAAGTATAAGACTATGCTCTATGGGATGTCATAGAGAATGGAAACTTATTCAAACCAGTAGCTCAAACAACAACAAATGTTGATGGTACCTGAACTTCACTAATACCAGGTCCTGTAACTACTGAAGAAAAGGCTCAAAAGAAGAATGACGGGAAGGCAAAAAGTATGTTCTTGATGGCACTTCCTAATGAACATCTAATGACATTTAATCAGTACAAGGATGCTAAGACTTTATTTACTGTTATACAAACAAGATTTGGTGGTAATGATGCCACAAAGAAGACTTATAAGACTATTCTGAAGCAAATGTGTGAGAACTTTAGTGCTCCAAGCACAGAGTCTCTTGACTCTATTTTCAACAGGCTTCAGAAGATTGTAAGTCAGCTGGCTATCTTGGGTGAAAATATTTCACAAGAAGATCTCAATTTAAAAAATTTGAGAAGTTTGCCTTTTGAGTGGAATACTCATGTTGTGGTCTAGAGGAATAAACCTGATCTTGACACAATGAGCTTTGATGATCTCTACAATAATTTCAAGATTGTTGAACAAGAGGTTAAAGAAACTGCAAACTCAAGCTCAAGCTTAAGTTCTCATAATATGGCTTTTGTGTCATCCCCTAGCAGTACTAATGAAGTTAATACTGCTTATGGAGTTAGTACTGCTAAAACTCAAGTTAGCCTGCTAGTACTCAAGTTAGTACTGCTAACTTAAGTGATGACACTGTTTATGCATTTTTGGCCAGTCAACCAAACGGGTCTCAACTTGCATATGAGTACCTTGAACAAATCCATGAAGATGACATAGAAGAGATGAATTTGAAGTGGTAGTTAGCATTGCTGAGCATGAGGACAAAAAGGTTTTTCTAGAAAACTGGTAGAAAAATCACTATCAATGGAAGTGACACAGCTGGATATGACAAATCCAAGGTGGAGTGTTTCAACTGTCACAAGATGGGACACTTTGCAAGGGAATGCAGAGGGCCTAGGAACCAAGATAGCAGAAACAAAAATCAAGACAGCTCTAGAAGAACTGTAAATGTGGAAGAAACTTCTTCCAAAGCCATGGTGGCTATTGATGGAGCTGGTTTTGACTGGAGCTATATGGCAGATGATGAAGTTCCTACAAACATGGCTCTTATGGCTTTTTCAGACTATGCGATACATAATGACAAAACTTGTTCAAAAATCTGTCTAAAAAGCTTTGAAGCTCTTAAAACTCAACTTGATGAATTAAGAATAGAGTTTAACAAATCTGAGTTCAATTTAGCTACTTATAAAAGAGGGTTAACATCTGTAGAAGAGCAACTTGTCTTTTACAAAAAGAAAGAGGTTGTTTTTTGTGAGCAACTTGATGTTCTTAAAAGAGATATCTCATATAAAGACTCAGAACTTAACATGCTTAAAAGTGAGTTAGAAAAGCTTAAGCAAGAAAAAGAAAGCAATCAACTTAAAATTGAAAATTTTGATAATGCTTCTAAGAGTCTAGACAAATCAATAGGGAGTCAGATACCTAACAAAAGCAGAAAGGGTATGGGGTTTGTAAGTTATAATGCTATTCCACCTCCTCTTGCAGGGTTATTTTCACACCCAAACCTTGATTTGTCCAACTCTGGTCTAGAAGAGTACCAACAGCCTGAGTTTGAAGGCTATGAACCTAAGACTAGTAAGAATATCAGTGAAGATACTTTTAATGAGGTTAGGGAATCTCTTGATTCCCCAATGGTTGAGAAGTTGGTGTCAGATGATAAGTTAGAAAAGAAAGCTGTTTTTTTTACTGTTGCTAAGATAGAATTTGTTAGACCTAAACAACAAGAAAAACCAGTTAGGAAACCAGTTAAGTATGTTGAAATGTACAGGTCACAAAGTCCTAGGGGAAATCAAAGAAATTAGAATAATCAGAAGTCCCAACAGCTATGAAGTAACTTTGTGATGTACAATAAAGCTTGTTTTGTCTGTGAAAGTTTTGACCATGTGCAGGCTAACTGCAATTACCAGCAAAGGGAAATGGTGGTATCTAGGAATAATTTTACAATGGTGAATTACACATATTTTGCTAAAAAGTCTCACCCTAATGCTCACAGGAACATGGTTCCAAGAGCAGTTTTAATGAAATCTGGCCTAAGATCACTTAATACTGCTAGGCCTGTTACTACTGCTCATCCCAAAACTACAGTTTATAGTGCTAGACCAATGTCACATTTTTTTAAATCAACACAATCAACTGTAAAGAGTCCCTATCAAACAAGAACAACATTAACTAACAAAAATTTTAGCCAACAAGTTAATACTGCTAAGGGTAAATTTTATACTGCTAGACCAAAAATAGTTAATACTGCTAGGCCAAATTCAACATTAGTTAATGATGTGAGGGTAAATCAGGTTAATGCTATTAAGGCCTCAGCATGTTGGGTTTAGAGACCTATCAAGCTTAATAATGCATCTATTACGTTGAAGAAACATAATTATGT
>BQNB010028760.1:8961-21055 GCA_026074375.1 Tanacetum coccineum
AAGCGAGGTTAAATCTATCAATTTAATTAATATCTTGGTTATCTAATCTATGTTAATTCTATTCTATTCTAAACCTATGTCAGTCCTAGACCCTAATTCTAACAGGAAAAGGGGGTTTTCAGCTTGAGAGACTGGCACAGTTTGGTTGATGACTACAATCAATTCAAGGCACTTTAATCCACACAAGATAATTAACAAAAGATAAAAGAGCGGTCGAGCCAAATATAAGAAAATTGTATTTGTTGAAAATCGTTTAGCCCATCTAGGATCGTTTTACAGATAATATTGAACACGCAGCGGAATAATAAGAAAGCAATATTATCAAACAAGGTTTTTCATTCAAACGATTCTTGTTTACCCCAACCTATAACATGGGGCTACACCAACTAATTATGGTGTACTAACTAACTAACTAACTACGGTGTACACACACACCTTGTAATCAGACTCTCATTGAAGAAGTCTGTGTTTTCTATGGATGGATCTATAAAACTACACGCCTATGATCTCTTTATATAGGGAGAGATCATAAGACGTTACAAAGGAAAACTTAATTGACACTTATCAACATTAATTAGTATTCAAACCACATTAATGATATTTATCAACATTAATGCTTATCATTAAAAACCACATTAATGATATTTATCTTGTAACTTCCCATAATGTTGAATTAGTCCCAGATTAGTCCCTCTTATTTCATTCGTCTTCATTTTGTCTCATCAAATTAAGAATCCCAACAGAAATGGTCAATACAAAAGGTAGCCGTTGGTAGACAAAAAGGTAACCATTGATTGATTAACAATATCCCTTTTGGCCTATGATATTCTCAACAAATAATTCGGTTGATAAAACTATACCACTTTAGAACATAAGAACAAATGGATCTAAGACTTAGCTTGAAATTGAATTAACATGCCACACTATCATAATTGAATCTTCATACCACAAACATCATCTAACCAAGCACATAAAAGGACTAGCCACTCATATTAAATAAAGACATAATTTTAGAAAATAATGCATTCATAAACATAATGAGAGTTCTTAAAAAAATATTGCAAAATCTTAAAGGAATGTAAACTAGGAAATGATAAACTTGTGACTTAGAGGGATCCTTCCTCCTTCTTGGCTTTCCTGGAGCTTCTTCCTGACTTTCCTAGACTTAGATGTCTTTTGAGAGGAGTGGTGGCTATGACGATTAGGATTTAGGGTTGGAGAATAGTGAGGTGTGTGTTAAATGAGGCATAGGGTTCTCCTATTTATACTACTATTTTATGTCGGTTCTAGGGCCTAAAGGGGTGTCCAAAGTCAGTTTAGAGGGTCTAAATCCTTCTTGGTTATTTAGGTTTCTTCTAGAGTGAAATGAAAAATGTGGGCTCCAAGAGCCGGGCGGCAGACCCTCCAGCCAAGAGGCTGGGAGGTCGCTGGTGGGACCTTTTTGTTATATTTTTCGTTTAAGGCTCTTGCTCGAGTTGTGCTTGGCCGCGGGCCTTCGTACTTCACCATATCTTCATTATAACTTGATCTCAAGTCTTGGAAGCTTGAGTAATTAGATTTCTTCTTCTTTGAGATGCTTTCGCACTTGATCCTGACATGGGATTCTTCGTACTTGAGATAATCTCTGCATGTTCGTCTATCTTTTTCTTGTTTTCCTGTATTTGGCTGCAATTACACTAGAAAGCATATTTTGACATAATCGAGTAATAAAACCATAGGTAACTGACCAAATAACTAATACAAAAGTATGAATAACGCTCCCAAAACATACTCGATTTGAGCGTTATCAAATCCCCCCACACTTAAACTTTGCTTGCCCTCAAGCAAATCTAGAAAACAATTTCTATATTCAGGTTATTGATCAAATAAGATTCAATTTACCAAGCACAAATACTCGATAAGTCCAAGTGTACACATCAAAGAAACATGCTAACTGTTTTTAATGGAAAACGATACAGGTGTATGATTTGGTTTATAAAACTGAAATATACAAACCACATGTTTGCTATCTACACCGCTTACACCCATCCTATATGAATCTCGAGATAAACGTATCACTGTATCACGACTTAGCACATTGGCTAATCGACACCAATTTTTCTTCATCTTCCTTTATCTTCATAAGATTTAGCACATTGGCTTTATTCATCATCATTCATTTTTTTTCCAGATTCGATCAACCTCCGATCGACATACTAGTAAAGGATTATATGTCCTTAAACATAGAGCTAGCAACTTTCTTAAAAATTCATAAGGATTTCCCACATATCTACCATCGATCCACGTAGCTAGCAACTAACTATATGTAATATTTTTCTTTTAAAAGCAAAGGACGGTATAACTGACAAATAGGACCATGAAAAATGTTGGACTAACAAGGCATTAAGGCGTATCTTGAAAACAAACTGATGTTATTCTGATTGGTTTCTTATCATGTGTATACACTTATTACTGAGGCACATCTTGTTTATGAAAACACCTAAGATTAACCAGGGGCCAAAACACAATTTTTAAGTTAGCTCAAAAATTTAAAAACAACCTCATTTTCCCTATTCTCCCCCACACTTACATTTAGCATTGCCCTCAATGCGGCAAAATGGGCAAAAACTGAAATAGGAAAATAAGAGAAAAACCAGGTGTCCATGCGGTAGTACTTGAGCTGCCAATTGCTTCATTTCCTGCAAGAATCTGAAATACAAAAGAAATGCAAACAAACATATGTATATTTTTTTGGATGTCGCACCCCTACACTTAACTTTTATTGCGGGTGCGAACGTTTTTTTAGAAACTAATTATCTTAAATACACGGGTTGCCTCCCGAGAAGTGCTTGATTTTTGAGTGAGAGTCGTCATTTGCGGACCTCGGGGGAGGGTCTTTTCTTTCATTTCTTTTCAAGCGATGAACCTTCGCTTGGGACATATAAAATATTCTCGATCACTATTCCTTTCCCAGTTTCGTCTAAATCATACAGCTTAGCTTCGTTACAAGTGTTTTTCACTACACTGTAAATGTATGGTTTTTCTAATGCCCATGGCATGGTCTTATGGTAGTTGGCTGGAAACGGTGCCATGAATGGAATAGCTTTCATTCTTCCTTCCTCACACATGAGGTGAATCTCTTCCTATGAGTAAGTAGTTTTGAGTGTGATGTGGGTCATTTAATTGCTCCTCATCATGGTAGAGTTTAACACGGTGTCCGTTAACAATGAAGCTTCCTCCATGTTTGTCATACAAATCAACATATCCGGATGGATAACCATGTTTGACTATGAACGGTCCATACCACTTTGATCTAAGCTTTGGAGCTTTGAATTTGTATTTAGAGCTGTAAATGAGCAACTTTGTCTCCGAACCTTAAATCTTTCTAACTCTAAGTTCTTATCATGATTGCTTTTGGTACGAGCTTTGTAGAGTTTTGGATGTTCTCATAACTTGAGTCAACAATTCATCGAGCTCATGCAACTGTAGAAATCGTTTTTATCCTGCAACCTTAAGATCAGGATTGCAGCTTCGTAGGGCCCAGTAAGCACGATGTTTAATTTCAAATGACAAATGGCACGTTTTTCCATAAAGGAGTCAGTATGGAGTGGTACCGATTGGAGTTTTGTAGGCTATACGAAATGCCCACAGAGCGTCATCTAATTTTCTCGACCAAACAGACAAATTGTCCTTAACTGTCTTTTCGAGGATTCTTTTTAAGGCTCTGTTGGTGTTTTCAACCTGGCCACTGGTTTGTGGATGATAATTTGTGGCTATACGATGATGTACTCCATACTTTTTCAAGATTTTCTCCATTTGACGATTACAAAAGTGAGTTCCTCTGTCGCTAATTAAAGCTTTCGGAATTCTGAAACGAGAGAAAAGCTTTTTCAAGAAATTGACTACAACTCGTGCGTTGTTAGTGGGTAAAGCTTCGGCTTCTGCCCATTTGGACACGTAGTCAATTGCGACAAGAATGTATTCGAACTTATGAGATTTCGGAAAAGGTCCTATGAAATCAATTCCCTATATGTCGAAAATTTCACTAACTTGGGTGTCGTTCAAAGGCATCTCGTCTCTTTGTGAAATGCTACCAGAACGTTGGCAGGCGTCACAGTTTTGTACCAAAGTCTGTGCTTCTTTAAATATGGTTGGCCAATAGAATCCAACATCAAAAACTTTCTTTGCGGTAATCGATGGTCCATAATGTCCCCCGGTGGGTCCATGATGACATTCATCTAGAATTTTTCGAGTTTCTGAACCGTGAACACATCTTCTGATCATGCCATCGGGGCATGCTTTAAATAGATACGGTTCATCCCAGAAATAGTGCTTAAGTTCTGAAAAGAACTTACAACACTGAGCGTAGGTTAATCTTTTTCTTATAATTCCTCCAACTAGGTAGTTGGCAAAGTCGGCAAACCACGGGCTCTCTTTCTCGTCGGTTTTGATACTCATGAGAAACTTATTAGGGAACTCGCTGTTTATTTCCTCTTTCTTGAGTTCTTTGAGATTGGGTTTCTCAAGTCACGATAAGTGATCTGTTGCGACGTTTTTGCTCCCTTTTTATTTTTGATTTCGATATCGAATTCTTGAAACAGTAAAATCCAGCGTATAAGACCTGGTTTGACATCTTGTTCGAAAAACAAAATATTTATTACAGCGTATCCTGAACACAACAATTTTTTGAAAGAACAAGGTATTGATCCAAAACTCGTCGAATACAAAAACTACGGCGAGTAATCTCTTTTATTTTCGGTCAACGTATAGTTTTGTTGTCACTATCCAGAGTTTTGCTAGCGAGTGGGATGGCGAAAATGTTTTCTCACTGGCCTACAACGGCTTCCTATGGCAAAATCGCTTGCATCGCACCTAAGTCAAAAACGGTAGCGACCATTAGGGAAACCATAATAGTAGTGCGTTTTGGTAACTTTATTTGGGAAAGTTTCGAATCCTTGTTGCACTCTCTCAGCGAAGTTAAAAGACTGGGTCTTTTTTTCGAGAAGTTCGTCATGAGTCAGGAGATTTTGGAAAAAACGTTTATGAAACGTCGGTAGAATCCATCCGGCATGTCCTATAAGAAACTTCGAACGACTTTGACGTATAGTGGGTGGAGTTAACTTATCTATCACGTTAATTTTTCTTTATCGACGTCTAGTCCCTTTACGGAGACTTTTGTCCTAACACAATTCCTTGGTCACCAAGAATGTGACACATCTAAAGTCTCCCAGTTTTAGAACTAGGTGTGCGTGTTTTACATCGAAAATTAGCATCTTGCTCTAGATTATTGAAGCACGAATTGAATGAATCACCTAAATACTTAGAAATACTCTATGAAGACTACATGTCGGTTTTGGAGCATAATCTTGAAAAATTACAATCGTGCAAACCTTTGAAAAGTGGTTGGCGGCCGTTTTTTTTTATTGCAAAAAAAAAAACCAAAAGGCATACACTTATAGCGTAGGTTCCATAAGGGCAAGTGAAATTTGTCTTTTTCTTTTCTTGAATCAGCTGTTCGATGTGAATTTGGAAAATATCCCGGAAAATCGTCCGAGAAAACAAAAGAACTGTTTCCGACTACTTCTTTCCTGCATTTGATCCATGATGGTAAAGGAAAATATCCTTTCGGGTGGGCTTCGTTCACTTACGGTAGTCAATACAAACACAGCCAGCATGTTACTGTTCGTGTAGAATGGGTTCTTTGTCTTCATTTGTCATCAACAAGGAAAAAAAATCACGGTCATTCCTCCTTTTTTTGCACAAAATGCACCGACTTACCCAAAGGGCTATCTTCGATGACATAGATAGAAACCCTAGTCTAGAAGTTTTGATAATCTCTTTTTTAATCGACTTCTTTCATGTTTGGGTTAAGTCGGCGTTGTCTCTGAATACTGGTTTGACATCGTCCTCAAAATTGATTTTGTGTTTGCAAAAGGAAGGGCTAATCCCTGGAATATCAGATGTTTTCCAAGCGAATGCTTCTTTATGGTTTTTGAGAACTGAAACAAGTCGACTTTCATTCTGGTTTCGAGTAAAGTGATAGACTACTGGGAGACAGAATTATCCTCCAAAAAGAGGCATATTCCATGTTTTTGTAATGGTTTTAATCTTAAGATCGTTGGTGGAGTCTAGATAGATGTCCGATACTTTAGTTCAATCTTTTGGTGTAAACTCCTCAAAAATCGTCTTTTGACTTTCATCCTCTTGAACATATCCCTGACATGAATTCATTTGAATTTTTTGTTTGAGTATTTCGCTTATCTTTTCGGATTATTCTAGGAATGGGTTTTAGAAGCGTCAGCAGAAGTATCGAGTTCATCCTCAGTTATTTCATCGATAACATCCATGCGGAAGCATGTGTCGTCATTCACGTGAGAATGCTGCATAGCTTTATCGATGTGAAAGGTTGCATCTAGCGTCTTCTCCAATTCAAAATTGAGTTCTTTTTTCTTAACTCTTTTGATGGCATCGACGGTATGCAAGAACGGTCTTCCTAAAATTAGAGGGACTCTATCAACTTCCTCCATTTACAGGATAATGAAATCTACAAACACGAATTTTCCAACTTGAACGAGTATATTCTCAGCAACTCCCAAAGGGTACTGGTAAGTATGATACTCATCCTTGTGGGTTTCAGAGTTGTTCCAAAAAGTGCAGTGTATAGTGAATACGACATCAGATTAATACTTGCGCCAAGATCGGCCAAGGCGAGATATTCAACTGAGTTTGCAAGTTTGCAAGGGATTAGAAAAACTACTTTTGGGGTCTCCAAGCTTCGGTGTGATCCTTGTATTGAAGAATGCTGAGTCCTTTCTCATTTAAGAAGGCAAAAGAGATTTTCTGCCATACTTACCTTTTTGTTGTGCATCCAAGATCTTTTCAAAAACTTGTACATAATTAGGCAAGCCTGCCAGGCACTCAACGAGGGGTACGATTGAAATAAAATCCGACCACTTTGAAACATGTTCTAAAAACTGGCAAATCGTCCTCATTTTTTCTTTGTTCAAGCGATCGTGGATATGGAATTTTTTTGCTTATATAAGCTTTAAGTGGCGGTGTATCAGTCTGAGTTGGTTTCTTGGGTAGAGGTTCTGTCTCTTTTTCAACTTCTTCTCTGCTCGTCTTCACTATTGTCAAGGAAGACGGCAGTTTTAGTATTTGGGTTAGCTGGGTGGTACCATAAGGTCTTACCACTGCAATGTGAATACGCATTCTACCGTTCCATTTCGAGCAGCGCGGCGGTCGATAAGGTCTTTCGTTTGATGTTGAAGGTTTTGGTTTGGTTTGGGTATTGTTAGGCAGCGTAGGTCTTGAAAATTGGTGATCAGAAATCCTACCAAACTTTGTTTCAAGGTCTTGAATCGCAACTTGGTGATTCTTTTGTCCTTAGTGTTACGACTATTGGCTTTTGAGATTATAAACTGGTTCTGACAAAATCTTCGCTGTACTTTTTGTGCTATAACGAATTCTCTCATAATTTTCTCGAATTCTGATTCGACTGGTTTCTTTTCGGGTAAACGTAGAATTGGTGGGTTTTCCTCACCAAGGTTTGAGTTTCGGTTTTCATCTCGATGGTAAGATTGACGATCGCGCCAATTGCTAGAATTTTGACCATAATAGTTTCCTCGATATCCTCCTCGATATCCTCCGGATGCATAGTTTGCTTCTTCCTCCTTGGGTCCTCCCATAGGTTTATCGTCGCAATCCGATGATGGATGGGGTCCTCCACATTCGTTGCATCCATCTCTCATTTCTTTCATGTCTCCTTTGATCTCTTTGAATTGTGAATCAATCCTTGTCGTTAAGGCTTCCATTTTCTCTAATAATGGTGAATTTTCTTCACTTTCGACGAAGGCAACGGTTTTACGAAGGGGTTTGGTTTTGTTCTATTTTGACCAATTAAGTTTGAGAAAAACTCGATCCTCGAGCAACTGATGTGCCTCATTTGGGGTTTTGTAGAGGAAGATTCCTCCGGCGTCTAGGACAGCTTGGGTTGGTTCGTCTAGTCCATGGTAAAAGATTTGGATTATGGTTCCTCGTCCTAAACCATGTCCATGACAACTACGAAGTAGATCCTTCATACGTAGCCAAGCGTCGACTAGTGATTCGTGATGTTGTTGGGTAAAACCTTGAATTTCTCCTATTAATTTAGATACAAAACAAAGCGGGTGGAAAGAATCGGCTTACGAAAGCTTGTCTCATTTCTTCCCAAGTGGTTATCACATAGGGACTATTGTCGTTGAACCAAATCTTGGCTTCTCCCGTTAGGGATGATGGAAAAAGTTTTAGTTTGATGGCATCCGCGTTAGTGTTGCCATAATGGAACATTCCACATACTTCAACAAATTCGGCGATGTGCTTGTGCGGATCGGCCCGTGAGCGTCCGTCGAATTAGTTAATCATTGTCATGGAAAGATGTGTCCTGACGGTGAAGTTTGTCCATCCAAGGTCATCTCCTGCGAAAATAGCGGCCCCAGGAGTGGGTACTACGGCCTGATTGTTTCCCCACATGGGTTGGTCGTCAGCCATTGGGAAGGGTGGGTCAAGAAATGGGTTATAAACTACTTCAGCTTCAAAAGATTCTCGAAAGGTGGATATTTGGTTTTTAGAACTCAGTCTTCAATGGGTATGAACGGGTTTTGCTTCTTTTCCTTTCTTAAGGTTTAGTGGAAAAAATGTTCAGGTTCGGAATAAGAAGTAATTGGGTTTTGTCCAGCAGAGTGTGTTGGCATTCAAGGGCAAAACTCAAATAAGATCAAACCCAAAAGGATTTAGAAAGATTAGATAAAAAGTGGATTTTTGTCAGAAGCTGTTGCGCCGAGCGGCAGAGTGCTGCGCTGGGCGGCAGAGGGCTCGTCGAGGGGTTATGCCGGGGCGGCAAAGTGCTGCGCCGGGCGGCTCCAAGGGTTCTATGAAAAAACAAATTAAACGTGGCACCTAGGGACAATGGGATCACTAGATCTAAATCGTAAAACACGATCAAATCCTCGGCAGCGGCGCCAAAAACTTGATGCGTGCGATACGGGTCAGTTTTAAATTTATAACTCGGTATACCAAATTCTTAAGCAACACATACGAGCAAGTGAACTCGTCCGTAGTAGCAAGATATTGAATGGTAAGCCGGGATCGTTCGCGGGGATTTGGGTGTTTCGACTTGATAAAGATTTCGATGATAAAAGTCCTAAGATGCAAGCAAGCAATGATGAAAGTGATTCGATAATAAATAGATGTACTTGGTTGGATTTAGTTTGGGAATCCGATTCGATATGAGGGTGGCAAAGACTAACAAGTTGATTAAAAGAATTGGAGGTTATCCAATCTATTGTTTTTAAAACTTTTTGCCTTCGTCAAGACTCCTAGTGACAAAAACAAGCATTAGGCGCAATCAATCAATTCAAGACTAAGACAACCTCTATGAGTTTGATTCGCGGTTCGTTTCACAAACCATAGACATCGATAATTATGTTCCTAGTTATACCAAACCGCTTAAGAAATGGTCAATACAAAAGGTAGCCGATTGTAGACAAAAAGGCAACAATTGATTGATTAACAATATCCCTTTCGGCCTATGATATTCTCAACAAATAATCCGGTTGATAAAACTATGCCACTTTAGAACATAAGAACAAATGGATCTAAGACTTAGCTTGAAATTGAATTAACATGCCACACTATCATAATCGAATCTTCATACCACAAACATCATCTAACCAAGCACATAAAGGGACTAGCCACTCATATTAAACAAAGACATAATTTCAGAAAATAATGCATTCATAAACATAATGAGAGTTCTTACAAAAGTATTGCAAAAGTTTAAAGGAATGTAAACTAGGAAATGACAAACTTGTAACTTAGAGGGATCCTTCCTCCTTCTTGGCTTTCCTGGAGCTTCTTCCTGACTTTTATAGACTTAGATGGCTTTGGAAAGGAGTGGTAGCTATAAGGATTAGGATTTAGGGTTGGAGAATAGTAAGGTGTATATAAAAATGAGGCATAGGGGTCTTCTATTTATACTATTATTTTATGTCGGTTCTAGGGCCTAAAGGGGTGTCCAAAGTCGGTTTAGAGGGTCTAGATTCTTCTTGGTTATCCAAGTTTCTTCTAGAGTGAAATAAAAAATGTGGGCTCCAAGAGCCAGACGGTACGCCTTCTATCGGGCGGCTCGGAGGTTGCTGGTGGGACCTTTTTGTTGGATTTTTTGTTTAAGGCTCTTGCTCGAGTTGTGCTTGGCCGCGGGCCTTCGTACTTCACCATATCTCCATTACAACTTGATCTCAGGTCTTGGAAGCTTGAGTAATTAGATTTCTTTCTTCTTTGAGATGCTTCAGCACTTGATCCTGACACAGGATTCTTCGTACTTGAGATAATCTCCGCATGTTCGTCTCTCGTTTTCTTGTTTTCCTGTATTTGGCTGCAATTACACTAGAAAGCATATTTCGACATAATCGAGTAATAAAACCATAGGTAACTGGCCAAATAACTAATACAAAAGTATGAATAACACTCCCAAAACATACTCGATTTGAGCGTTATCAAATCCCCCACACTTAAACTTTGCTTGCCCTCTAGTAAATCTAGAAAACAATTTCCTCATTTAGGTTATTGAACAAATGAGATGCAATTTACCAAGCACAAGTACTCGATAAGTCCAAGTGTACACATCAAAGAAACATGCTAACTGTTTTTAATGGAAAACGGTACATGTGTATGATTTAGTTTATAAAACCGAAGTATACAAACCACCATGTTGCTAGCTACCGCTTACCACTATCCTATATGAATCTTGAGATAAACGGATCACTGTATCACGACTTAGCACATTGGCTAATCGACACCAATTTTTCTTCATCTTCCTTCATCTTCATAAGATTTAGCACATTGGCTTTATTCATCATCATTCATTTTTTTTTCATTTTCGATCAACCTCCGATCGACATACTAGTAAAGGATTATATGTCCTTAAACATGGAGCTAGCAACTTTCTTAAAAATTCATAAGAATTTCCCACATATCTACCATCGATCCATGTAGCTAGCAACTAACATGTAGGCTTCGGTTATTTAGGTAGAGATAAACTATGTGTAATATTTTTCTTTTAAAAGCAAAGGACGGTATAACTGACAAATGGGACCATGAAAAATGTTGGACTAACTGAGATGGTTAGCTCAAGGCATTAAGGCGTATCTTGAAAACAAACTGATGTTATTATGATTGGTTTCTTATCATGTGTATACACTTATTACTGTGACACATCTTGTTTTAATTTATGAAAACAACTAGATTACCCGGGCAAACAATTTTTAAGTTAGCTAAAAAATTTAAAAACAACCTCGTTTTCCCTATTCTCCCCCCACACTTACATTTAGCATTGCTCTCAATGCGGTAAAATAGGCAAAAACTGAAATAGGGAAATAAGAGAAAAACCAGGTGTCCATGCATGTGCGGTAGTACTTGAGCTGCCAAGTGCGTCATCTCCTGCAAGAATCTGAAATACAAAAGAAATGCAAACAAACTTATATTTTTGAATGTCGCACCCCCAAACTTAACTTATATTGCGGGTGCAGACGTTTTTAAAAAAAACTAATTATCATAAATATACGGGTTGCCTCCCGAGAAGCGCTTGGTTTTTCGAGTAAGTCGTCAGCCAGACTCGGGTGCTCCTTTCATTTCTTTTCAAGTGATGACCCATCTCCTGGGACATACAAAATATTCTCGATCACTATTCCTTTCCCAATTTCATCTAAACGTACAACTTAGCTTCGTTACAAGTGTTTTCCACTACACTGTAAATGTACTGTTTTTCTGATGTCCATGGCAGGGTCTCACGGTAATTGGCTGGAAACGATGCCATGAATGGAATAGCTTTCATTCTTCCGTCCTCACACATGAGGTGAATTTCTTCTAATGCAAGTTCATTTAACTGCTCCTCATCGTGGTAGAATTTAATACGGTGTCCATTAACAATGAAGCTTCCTCCATGTTTATCATACAATTCAACATATTCGGATGGATAACCATGTTTGACTATGAACGGTCCACACCACTTTGGTCTAAGCTTTGGAGCTTTGAATTTGTACTTAGAGTTATATAGGAGAACTTTATCTTTGGCCTT
>BQNB010028760.1:25093-56347 GCA_026074375.1 Tanacetum coccineum
GTTATTTCTAGTCTACGCGATTCTTAGCTCAAAAGCAAAAATTAAAAGTAAACGCGTATCGGACTAAAATAAATAGTGACTAATAATAATTGTCGTACAATGACATGAAAATGAGAAATCTTACATATAGCGATTTTAACCAAAAAGTGTTCCATAACATTTTTATTTTGGAACCGCTTTAACAAACAACCGTTCCACAACATGTTTTCTTTTGGAACAGTTTGACAAAACAAAAATGTTCCAAAACCATATGAACTAGGGTTTCGTTAGTTTGTTTAAGAGCTGCAGCAACGATTTTCTTGCAACATAATGAATAGGACCACTGCCCTTGTGAACGTCACTATCTTTACCTTTTTTGCTTTTTTAGAATTAGGGTTTTTGAAACCCTAATATCACCGAATGTGCCTAGTACCTAAAAACAGAAAAGTCGAACCTTCTTTTTTTATAAAATCGACCACTAAACAACTCTATCCAGTAACGCTGTCGCATATTCAACTATTTCTGACTAAAGATATGCTAAAGACTCTTATGATCCGTATAGATGACACTATTTTTCCCATACAGATAATGTCTCCAGATCTTAAGTGCAAACACGACCACACCCAACTCCAAATCATGGGTAGTATAATTCTTATAAATTTTCAACTGCCTAGACGCATAGGCTATCACTTTACCTTTTTGCATTAACACACAGCCTAGTCCTATCCCGGACGCATCACAATATACCATAAAGTCTTTCGGTCCACCGGGGAGAGCCAGAACAGGCGCATTACACAACTTATCCTTCAAGGTTTGAAATGCCAATTCCTGTTCCTCACCCATGCCAATTCCTGTTCCTTACCCTAATCGAAAGTCTTACACTTCTGAGTCAAGATAGTAAGAGACTTAGCTATCTTAGAAAAGTTCTCAATGAACCTACGGTAATACCCAACCAATCCTAAGAATGAACGAACCTCAGCCAGAGTTCTAGGGGCTTTCTGATTCTTAACAGCTTCAATCTTACTAGGGTCTATATGAATCCCATTACCATTTATCACATGCCCAAGAAATTGTACTTCTCTTAGCTAGAATTCACACTTAGAAAATTTAGCATACAGTTTCTCTTTTTTGAGCAGTCCCAAGACTAACCTTAAGTGTTCTACATGCTCCTCTTGAGTCTTAGAGTAGATTAAGATATCGTCTATAAACACTATCACAAACTTATAAAGATAAGGCCTACAAACTCTATTCATCAAATCTATAAATACCGCTGGTGCGTTAGTCAGACCAAAGGGTATTATTGTGAACTCGAAATGTCCATAACGAGTTCTAAACGCAGTCTTTGGAATGTCATCCTCATGCACTCTCAACTGATGGTATCCAGACCTAAGATTATCTTCAAGAAAAACTGCGACCCTTGCAGTTGATCAAATAGATCATTAATTCTAGGAAGTGGATAACAATTTTTAACAGTCAACTTGTTCAACTCTCTATAATCAATGCACATCCTAAAAGAACCATCCTTTTTCTTAACGAACAATATTGGCGCTCCCCAAGGCGACGGACTTGGTCAAATGAAACCTTTGTCTTAGAGTTCCTTGAGTTGTCCTGACAACTCCTCCAATTCAGAAGGTGCCAAACAATAAGGAGACTTTGCTACCGGCGTTGCTCCAAGGATTAACTCAATTCGAAACTCAATTTCCTGCATAGGCGGTAATCCAGATAGATCATTTGAGAATACCTCAAGCTAATCTCTAACCACAACAATTTCTTCTTATTTCTTATCACCAGCCTTAGCACTCATCAAAAATCTCATTTTCTCTTTCGGTCTCTCTCCTAATACTCTAAGCACCTTGCCATCTGGTAGTGGTATCCTCACTACCTTCTCATGGCAAATTATTTTAGCCTTATAATTGGACAACCAGTCCATACTTATAATCACATCAAAACTCCCGTACCTAAAAGGTATCAAATCGATGTCAAAGGCATGACTCTCGATTTCTAGTTTGCAACCCTTAATAACCTTATCAATCTCTACTAGCTGCCCGCTAGCTATCTCAGTCTCATATTTGAAACCTAAGTCGCTAGGCTCTAAGCCTAACAGAGGTATGAAAGTAGTGGAAACAAGTGGAAAAATTATTGTTCAAAGTAAAAGTACCCGTCATAATGTTCGGATCCTGGCGAGCTTCCTCTATTCCCAACATGAATGCCCTACCCCTAGCCTAGTTCCCTTGGTTTCCACGACCCTGACCCCCGTTATTAGCAGCAACTTGATTTGGACGAATTTCTTTTGGTCCTTGTGCCCTATTCAATCTAGGACAAGCTGACCTGACATGGTCGGTACTACCACACTCATAACATGCCCTAATAGTTGGGTTTCTAGCATTGACAGGATTCACATTCCTTGGCACGCCTCTACAATCCTTTGCCAAATTACTTGGGCGGTTACAGTTAAAGAATGTGCGACAAGGCCCTCCGGGTGCATGGTAGGAGTTGCAGATTGTACACTTGGGCCATGTACCCGTTTCTCTCTTCCTACAGAGGATTACAGTAGTAGCAAAACATTTCTCCTAGTCCGAGTCCTTTATTATCATCCATACCATTTAATCCTTGCTAGGTTCCCCACATTTTTTTTCCTCTTTTCATAAACATTCTTAATTGACCCATTTATCACAGCTCACGCTCAGTGCACCAAAATTCTGTACAGCCTCCCTGTGTAGTCTTTGCTCCGTTGCTGCCACCATCCTACGGATCTGTGGAGCAAGTCATACTACATACCTCTCAATCATCCTACTCTCTGGAAGTTACCAAATGGGGAACTAAACCTAGCCAACTCATGAAACCCTATCAGTTTCGCAGCATGGCCAGCCCCGAACCATGGGTGATTCCACAACTCAGATTCCAACTTTTGCATCTCATGACTAGGACAAAACTCTTGTATCATCATAAACTTAAAGTCATTCCATGATATACTAATAGCAACTTTCCAACTTAGTGTGCGGATCTAAGAGTTCCACCACGTTAAACCCTTACCCATAAATGAACCAGCAGTGTATTTCACTTTTTGGTCAATACTACAACCACTTATATCATGCACAGACTCCATTTTCTCAATCCAACGAGTAAGAACTACAGCACCTCCCTTACCATCATATTCCATAGGGTTACAAGCTAAGAACTCCTTGTATGAACAACCTACCTGGTTGCTATTTACTATCACATTTCCAACGTTCTCCTAAACGTTCTCATTAACCACATTACTATTTTGATTTCTAGCATTTCCTTGGTTACTAACCTAAGCTAGCATGACGGGTAAGTGGTAAGAGGTTCTGCAATCGTCTTAAGAATGATAGTAGAGATAAGTCGGGTGCTCCCTCCTTGGATCCCTCTACATGCCTCATTTTACTCCCAACCTACACCCCCAATCGCTCCCATTCATTGGTCACATCCTAACCATTCAAAATCATCAACACCTCCATCAAATTCCCTTCCCTAGTCTTCTACCCCTTCTACCTTTACCAACCTGTACACCCGTTCCCCCTCCTAATGATTTGGCAGTAACTCAGCCAGCACTTCGGGTCCTCATCCTTGGTGGCATTATCCACACGAGGGAGAACATGGGCAACGTTAGGTAGGCAGGAAGACTCGCATATATATAGAATATCTTACTTTATATACAGATATACACATAACACATCTTACGATGTCAACATTGATTTATGTGAACAACATTACTAAGTATGAGTGAGTTGTGATACGCTTATAACTACGTTGGCCACCATACTTATATTCACGTCCTTTCCCAATCATATTAAATATTGAGCTCACACATTTCAATGACTGACATAACTAAAGAACCAAACCGCGAACACGCAAAAGCAAACAAAAGCGGAACACCGTGTACATAGATCATATACGCAACTAAATGACGGATCTTAGGTTATAGTCTAGGCCAATCCACCTAGTTCTCTATAAACTTGGCTCTGATTACTAAACTGTCACGCCTCGACAATGGCAGAAACTCGGGAATGTAACATAATGATCAATCATAACACAAGATACAAAATAGAGAAAACTACAATGCATAAACTTCAAGTGCTATGAAGACCCTCAACCTCGAACAACCTCGAGTGATGTCACAAATCGCAACTAAAATCTATAATCTTTTACAATTATTTGAATGTCCACACAGGGGTCCATAATCCAAAACATCCAAATACTAGAATCAAACAACAAGCAAGCAATACTTCACATGAAAATCTACTCGGGATACTTCTAAGTCTGCTATCACAATCACCAAACTATTCTTCTTTTACTTCACCTGAAAATGATACTCGAAAACATCAATAATAATGTTGGTGAGCTCGTAGGTTTGACCTTAAACCCAAAAGCTGTGCCAATATTTCAAGAGTGGACAATAGTGCTATATGACAGTGAATATATGCAAACAACCTTAGCATCACCGCTAATCAATAACCGTATGTCACTTACGCACCTAAAGGGGAATTGTTTGTGGCCTATAAGCCCAAAATAAGCCAAGAAATAGCTTAAAAATAAGCCCGAATAAGCTATACAAGCTACTATAAAAAATAAGCATTCTAGCATCGTATATTATTCAACCATCACGACCACAACATCAAAACAACAAAAACCCTCTTTTTCCCTTTTTATAACCCACGAACCAAACATCCTCTTTTATGCATTTCGTTTCTAAAAATCGATTTTCACGACGATCAACTTGTACAACTAACATCATGCATCAAATAAACCCAAAAGGACAAAACGAATTTAAATTTGATAAAACCTCTCTCGCATGAATAATCTTCAAGAATTGTATAGTTTGTCTGTACATCTGAAAACAACTGTATTAGTAGTCTGAGTTCTAGTGACAGAACCCGATAACAGTGTCGTTTATAGATATCACATTTATAACCGAGATACTGATCTCAAAGTACCTATCAGATAACATCGCGCCAAGAGCACAAATGATAGATGAATGATAATCTTGAAAGCAAAAGTATCCTAAACGGACTGTAAACTAACAGCTGATCTAGCTAACCATTTAGCCTACATACCCTTGTCTTTGACCGCTGCCGCTACCAACCCCTTCTACCTACGCGGCTTTCGCCCCTCTCGGCCGCCGGCTCTCCCGGGTCGCCCAAGATCAACTCCCAGCACACACAACACACTTGTATGTGTGTTTTTTTCTAAATGTGAATGATTATCAAAAGGAGGGATAATGGAAGAATCATTATGGTACCAGTATTGACAAGTTAGCTAAAATTAAGCCACCATTTCCCTTATTGACTACTTGACCGGCTTTATGGCATCCAAAGAGGCCCGGAGTCTTTCGTTTCTGTCGGGTCACTTAAATACTCGTCAAACTCAAACCGTAATTAAAATTTAAACCAAAGTTAATTAGCATTTTTATTCACCGCTTTTTAAAAATAACTTTTCCATTAACCCTAGGAGTATTCCATGACATATTTTTACTTTACACCCTTTCAAAACTCCTTCTGGGACATTAACGAACGCGTTTTGGACTCAGTTTTTTTGGCATTTTTCCAAAAATTACGGGTAAACCAACTCGGAATACAAATAACATAATATTACCTTCCAAAAGGGATAATTAATCACAATATTAAACCATAATTCAACCCACAATTCTCATTTAAATCAAATCACAGTCAACACGGTATATAAATAAATTTAAATTAATAAATAAAATTAAAATAAATATAAATTCATAACATTTCATTAGAAATAGAACATATTATTATATGATAAAATTAAAATTAATAATATTATATATAAATTAATTATTTATTATATAAGATATATAAAATCCGAATAAACTGACAAAAGTTAAATAGTCAAAGGACTATAAATGAAATATTCAGAACACAAAAAGGGCAAAGGTTACAACTGTAAAATAACAAAGATAATATTATCATTGATTGTCTGATCAATTGAGATTACAATAATCTATATGTATAGGCTAAGATAATCTTGATAAACAAGATACCTAATTATATTAGGAAACTAGATAAACATAATAATGATAAATATAAACCCTATACATATCCTCTAATACTCCCCCGTAGTTTGAACATGAGGCTTTCGAACGAACAAACTAGCACAAATGTTAAATCTGCTTCTTCTCTTCTTTCCTTCCTTGTTGTTATTTTGCACGCATATAGACATGCATTTGATGACAAAGTTGTATACTGCTTGACGATTTCTCCTTTTTTGTGACGTTTGCTTTTTTTTTACGTCATGGCTTGCTTTTCCTTTAGGACTGAGCGACAATTTGATGATCAACTCTTGTCGTTGACAACAATGTTATCCAGTGACGAAGAAGATAGTATTGACACGGCTAGGGTTTTGTGTGATAGGGTTTATACATCGGATATGAAAAAAATCTATTTAAGCAAAACAAAGAAAGCAAAAATAAATGAACTGAGATCCCTCCGATCACCGACGCGTAGCCGATGACTAGAGAATAGTAAATTTATGATGGTGGATCTTACCTAGAGCTCTGATACCATGTAAAATAACAAAGATAATATTATGATTGATTGTCTCATCAATTGAGATTACAATAATCTATATTTATAGGTTAAGATAATCTTGATAAACAAGATACCTAATTATATTAGAAAACTAGATAGACATAATAATGATAAATATAAACCCTATAGATATCCTCTAATACTCCCCCGTAGTTTGAACGGGAGGCTTTCGAACGGACAAACTAGCACAAATGTTAAATCTGCTTCTTCTCTTCTTTTCTTCCTTGTTGGTTTGCACGCATATAGACTTGCATTTGACGACAAAGTTGTATACTGCTTGACGGTTTCTCCTTTTTTGTGACGTTTGTTTTTTTTACGTCATGGCTTGCTTTGCCTTTAGGAGTGAGCGCCAATTTGGTGATCAACTTTTGTCGTTGACAACAATGTTATATTGAGAGGAAGGGAAAAGAGAGTAAAGAAGGAAGATGTATTGGGAAATGAAATGAGAATTGATGGGTCAATTGGTTATTAAAAGTGAGTAACAAAAGTTAAAAACAGATTAAAAAGAATTAGTTAATTCTAAAGACTTGTGTGTTTATGTAAGTCCACATCGTCATTAGTACAACCTTTTTGTTTGCTTTACTACTACGGAGTATTTACAACATATTGATGTTATGCGTACAACTTTTTTTTTAAAACAGTTACTCCCATCACATTTGAAATAAACTCATATAAAGTTGAGTTTCTTTCTTCTAAATTTAGCCCCACCCACTATAATAAGTCATCCTAGTTTATAAAAATGCAATATATACATTGTCAACGTACTTTGTAAAGAAACATCAATTTACGTTGGAAACTTTGTTGGTTTAATCGAACTCGACCCGACCCGACCCGACCCGACTTATTTCTAGTAAAAAAAATTATTACTCAATGCCCCCCGTGATCAAGTTTCCTGGTTCCGCCACTGAGTGCACATAATTATTTAGATAAAATTCATGTTCTTTAATTGCTTCCATTGGTCATAGAGAGATGCTTACGGCTCACGTCTATCATCTAGCAGCGAGAATGTCTTCTTTGTGAATATAATGCTATACTCATTAAGATGCATGAATTATTTGCACTGTTTGATAAGAAGCGCCGTGTGTATTTTTTCTTCTCAAAAAAGGAATTTGCATATTATTTGTAAAGAATTACGTTAATGTGATATGTTGTTAATTAGTGAAAGGTTTTATGCTTTTAAAATTATTTTGGTACAAACTCTGGATACGATCGTAGGAGTGAAAAGCGGATGAACATATGTAACTAACTTCTATTCTTCATGTATAAACCCCATCAACCAAAGACATGATCTAGTGAGAAGAGAAAACAAAATGAGAAAACGAGAAATATTTTTAGTCACATATTTTAAATGAAGATAGAGAAATTCATAGGAGATGCATCTTTTTTCGTAAGTGCATCTGAAATGTGCGGCTGTTGTTGTTTCTCATCCTTCTCATTTTACTTGTATTTCTCATTTAATCCTAATTCTTCACCCACTTTCCAAATACAATGGCCCATCTAATGCCTATGTCGTTGGCGACCTCATCTACCTCCTCCTATAAATGTCTCTGAATTTCGGCAACATGTTTGAAACCTATGTCGACGTGATCTCCACTTTCGAAATCTTGCGTTCCATCTTCCGCAAACCTTTTTTATCCCTGGATTAAATTTGAAATCACTTTTATCAGTTTGAGTGGAAACAAATATATGATAGTAGTGAGTGTGTGATAATGAACGAGAAAAAATTGAAACAAATGATCTTCTTTCTTTTAAGGAAATCAATATTTACCATTTATTATTACGAAGAGGTAGAAAAAGAGAAAAGACTATTTACCTCTAAAAAACAACATTACCTTAATCTTTGTTAAACAAGTATTTCGCGAACAACTAATCATTTAATTAAGTAACGAAGGACAAATTGGACCACTTATTACTTTATTCCTCTACTAAAATTCTTTATTTCATGACAAATTATTTTGTTACACCTTATTGGAAATTTAGTTTAATTGAGGGCTCAGTTCATACCGGGTAATGAGACTAGAGGTACGGAGCGTACTCTCATAGGTTACTGAACACCCTAACTCTGATAGAGGTAAAAGGGAATTCAAGTCGCTGATGAAGTTCAATGAGTTCACTCTTTACTGGGTGCAACTCGAACTGAATGGTATTCATCAGTCTGATGGCTTCAGCTTTGTACTCTCTGAGTAGTATGCTGAAGGACACTGATGTGCGGTTGTCGTAGGACTTCTACACGAGAAGTTTTACAAATCCCTAGGCAGTGCACCTAATCGTTGTAGTGTAGTATAGGCAAGACTCCGGGTTGTTTATAGTTCACTCGGGGAATAGGTTGGGAAGGCTTGATCACGGTCTAACATAATTCTAAAGGTTGAAGGAAGATTATTTTTGTATTTTTGTATTTTATGGAAAGAAAGTAAATTATATAATTGAGAGGTGGGTTGGTTTTAGCTAATAAACAAAATATAATTCTACGCTAATGGTGATAACATTAAGATAAAAGATTGTGTCTATTTAATCATGTATTACTCTCTAGACCGCTTCTCCTAGTGTTGTTGCCTTGTCACCTTTGTGATGATCTGTGTAACTATTTCCTAAAGCATGAATGAATTACACGAACCCGCCGTCTACTTAGTATGCCGCTAGAGCAACACACATGTAATGTATTATGAAGACTATTACATGACCCCTAAGAGTTTACTAAGTGCATGTAAAATACATTAAAAGTGGATCAACCATATTAGGGGGCAAGGTAGTATGAAGATTGTTACCCGATGGTATCCTTTCTACACAATCACGTTTCTCTAGACATATCAACAACGATTATAGACAGAAATCTGGTTTTCTAAGACCTAACGACACGTCTTTCATTTCTATTATCACCACACGTGAACAAATAGAATACTTAACACCAAACTCATATGCACACAAAATAAGATAATCATTTACCTCTAAAATGACATCATGCACATAAGTAACCCACTTCAACATACATATAGAACACATAGCATACAAGAAACATACAAAATGGAAACTTAGCCATTTCTAAAGGTATAAACTAACCTGCTCAAATCATGGTTGTCACATGCACATCCATCACAAGAAGCAACATCACTAAGATCTACATTCTAGGTTTCATACAATCATAAATAAACATAATAATAAGTTTAGCCAAGCATGTTAAAGATAAAGCAAGAACAATAGATCAAACAACACATAGACATATTGAATGATTAAGTAAACCTTACTTGATTAAAACATGAATTGGAAGAAGTACAATAGGGTTTTTAGGCCCTAAAATTGTCTCTTAAAGCTGCTAAACGAACTAGGGTTCGTACCCTCTTTTTATCCTAAAGTTACACACTCAAACCCTAAATTCAGGTTTGTATATTTAGGAAAATTGACGCGACGACGTCGCATTTTAATCGTGACGCCGTCGTAAGATGAATCTTCTAGATCTGTGTTTGAGTCGGTGCGGGCTGACGCCGTCATGAAAGATGTGACGTCGTCACTTGATGAGTTGTGACGACGTCGTGTATAGCTGGTGACGCCGTCTCCAGGCTCTGTGAGCACAAATCTTCAAGAGTCTTGGTGTTGGTTCGTAATCTCGTCCGTTTCTTCTCCAAATGAGCCCAAGTCACGTGTAATTCATCCAAATGTCTTCCAAATGAGAAATACCTAAAACGGAACGATTAAGTACCTATTTTGGGCATAAACACTTGATTTTGGGGGTTAAACGACCCCGAAAAAGTGTATAAAATAACACCTCATCAAATACCCCTACACTTGGGATTTGCTTGTCCTCAAGCAAATGGGCTTTTCTACCTAGACAATAACAATATGAGGGGTCATTTTACCTACTTTTTAAAAATATTCTACAACACAACCTTCTAGACCTCGTAATTAAAAGCACAGAAAGTATATACTAGCACCTCACATAAGTGTTTGGGATTCTCTCTTTCACTCGGGTGTATAATGAATTATAACATATGGGGGAAACAGAAAATCACACTCATTACCTGTCATAGCATATAAATTACCATAGGCTTGGTAAAGGATCAAACCTCCACCGCTAGGCGCAAGTATTAATCATTACTATCTAAGAGGTCTTTTAAAGGGTTGTGGGGTGTAGGTGTAAGATAACATATAATGGAAACGGAAACGGATGTGATACATTTGGGTGGTGATTTTGGGTGAATTTGGAGTGGAAGGGTTAGCTAATTATTTACACGAATACACTTTGGTTTGGTTGCTAAGCCAAGACTCGGACGAAGATATACAAACTCTACACAACTCTACATCAATCTCTTTCTTTTTCTTTTCTCCTTTTTTTTGAATAACATAATACAACATGGGGGTTTATAATACGTACCCCTACACTTGAGCTTTTACATGCTCGATATATACAATCTAACTATTGACCCGATTTGAGGTGGATCAAAATAACATGAAGATCATTTGACAAACATATGGGGGTATTGACTTAACTTTTCTTCCCTATTCTTCCACGAAATAAACACTACCATGAATCCCAATCATCCTAAAACTGTATTTACAAGGATAAGGACTTAGCAACCGTGTACTCAATAATTAACTTGGGTTAAACACAATAATGTACTAAAGGCGAGTACATACAAGGTAGGCTAAGGATTTTTTAGGTGTAACGATTGGTTTAAGGGTGACAATGCTCTTCAGTAATAATCTAGAATCCACCAGAAAATTACGAGAACTGTGAAAAAGGATAGACTCGGAGGGTTGTACTAGGGGTATCTTGCACTAAAGGTGAGTGCATGGCAAAGGTGTGGGATAGTTATATGATTGGTGTGACCATCATAACAATTACAAGTTTAAAACATGGGTTAATCCTAATGCCTCTTATCAAGCAAATCCTAATACTTACTATGCGGTCTCGGGATGCATCGCTAAAACAAGTTCTAGAATTTAATATACTACCTGTACACTCTTATAATCCTAAAATAATTGATACCATTGTTCCAGAAAAGGTGACAAAACCACGCATACACATCCGTAATGACAAAATAGACACACATGATTGCTCACTCCTTAACTCGAACAAGCTAAAGGTATTATATCTAAGGGCGAACCTCACATTGTGAGGGTGGAATTTTGAGGGTTTTTGTGCTAGTCATATAAATTCCTATCCATGGGACGCTAATAATACTCGGTTTTCGTTGGTATGTGTCGTAAAAAAATTTAAATTTTGGTAAAAATCACCCTTTTATGCTATGTTTTGATATATTACCCATCTTTTTAAGGACAAAGCAAATGACAAATGAAAGAATAGTTTCTAAGGCTTATTTTCCCCCTACACTTAAGTTGAACATTGTCCCTAATGTTCTCTAGAAGCACCTGTTAAAACAAATAAAGGGAAAAGAAAACAAGGAAAAGAAACTAGTACTCCCCTGGTTTACTCAATAGTGGAGAAGAAACATGCGATAACTGGTTAAATCGTCCTCCGAGAATCATCCAATGAAACTTCCTAAGAACTTCCAAGCTTCTCCTCATCAAATATAACCTGTAATCAAAGACAAGACAACTATACCAAGCATAAAACGTGCGTTTTACCAAATATACAATATGAATTTAGGGTTCGACTCGATAGATAGGATCAAAGAATTGTTAAACTCATTAGGTTTTGCAGGTTAACAACAGAATAATACATATATGAAATGTCGTGTAAGTTTTATTTTCAAAAATAATTAAAAACTTTTAAGTTTTCTGAACCTGGGCGTTTGACGCCGTCGGGGTTGTGGTGACCCCGTCACAGGTGTCGTGGTGACGGCGTCGCGTGTTAATCGTAACGCCGTCTCCACAGTCTGTGAAAACGAAATTTTTGTTTTTGATGAAAAATTTCCTGCACTTGATTCCATAAGTTAATTCCTGTATAAATGGCTGTACAAAACCTGAGATTTAACAATTCAATCATATGACGTGAAACTGACGCGAATTAATCTAAACAATTCATTTATCATGTTTGAATTTGGCTCAAAAGCCGGATAAATTCCCCTACACATATTGTTTGCAAAATGCCTTTGATTGAAATTAAGACGAAGTTAAAGACAAACAAAGCATGATTACAAGATAGTTCAAACATAATAAAACAAACTATGAAGAATTAAAACATACATGACACTCCTAATGTGCGGGAAAAGTAAATAATGGGTTACCTCCCAAAAAGCGCTTATTTTTGTTCGAGTCACGAGCCTGACTCTACCCTCATTTAACAGATAAAAGGGAAGGTTCCCCTACACTTGAGTTCAAGTGCGGGTGATAGTAACGATACATACCATTGTGATGAGAAAGAGCCATATGTTGAAAAATTTGTTGTTGAAGAATAGACTCTAAACGATGTGCTTCTAGAATTCTACCTCTCTCTACTTCATTTGGCCTATCAAATAAACTAAGCTCTTCTCCTAGAGGAGAAACTTCCTTAGATTCAAATCCCCAATCATCATCAAACATCTTCCAATTTGAAATATCAACACCTAAGGATGCACTTTTTTCTAATAAACCCAGTTTTAATCCATAATGTTTCTTAGGGTCATCTATACCTGGGTTATAATAACTATACACACACTTAGGATAGGAATTTGCCACGTGAGGTGAAGGCGGTGTATGAGTTGTTAAATAATCTACTATCTTCATCTTAGAACTATTCGGACTATGTGGTTTGATGGGTGGTTCAGGGCCTATTACGTATCCTAGACTTACATCTAAGGATGGACTATTGAGTAAAGGTTGAGGCTCCAGTTCATCAAAACTAGGAACTTTCGTAGAACTAAAAGGAGTGTTGTGATTACAATTCAAGCGTACTTCCTCTAGTTTTGTTTCGTTTAAAGGTTCTACCTCTATCAGGGTTCCTAAAGTCTTTTCTACTTCTTCTAGGTAAGTCATGAGCGGTGTGTATTCCTCAAATGACGGTAAGGTTTGTGTGGTACTCTCAGGGCTTGTAACTTCTACCTCATTATCCATCGTACTTAGGCTATCTACATGCTCATCATAATCTAACCATGCCATGCACTTAGGTACCTGCACCCTAACCATATCATCCCTAACTATTTGTGCATTTAGATTTGCTATTGTTTCATCAGAAATATCACTTGTCGGGATGCTACATTTTTTATCATATTAGGCACAATCCTCTATGGCATACCATGCTCCTATATCACTAAACTTCCTAAGATCCCCTTATGCTGTCAAATTGATGATATGACGGGATAGAGAGTCGAGATGTTTAAGAAAGATTTCAATTAGGGTCCATATACTAAGGCCATGATTCAGGACTTTTTGGATTATGTCTTTAAAACGAGTCCACGAATCGTAGAGAGATTCATCTTGATGTTGTTGGAACACCAAGAGTTAATTACAGAAGAATACATCAAATCCACCTATGCTAGAATAACCATACCTATTCATTATAATTTACAAATGTTACGAACAAAGGGCACAAAGAAAAAGATAGACTACAAGAAAGCAAATGACAGGAATTAAAATCTCAATTGAAAGGATTCAACTATGATCAATACCTAACTATTCCCCAGGCGGCGGCGCCAAAAACTTGATGTGCGGTCATCGTAGGACTTCTACACGAGAAGTTTTACAACTCCCTAGGTAGTGCACCTAATCGTTGTAGTGTAGTATGGGCAAGACTCGGGGTTGTTTATCGTTCAATCGAGGAATAGGTTAGGAAGGCTTAATCACGGTCTAACAGAATTCTAAGGGTTGAGGGAAGATTCTTTTTGTATTTTTGTATTTTATGGAAAGCAAGTAAATCATATGTTTAAGAGATTGGTTGGTTTTAGCTAATAAACTAAATATAATTCTACGCTAATGGTGATAACAATAAGATAAAAGATTATGTCTATTTAATCATGTATTACTCCCTAGATTGCTTCTTCTAGTGTTGTTGCCTTGTCACCCTTGTGATGACCTGTGTAACTATTTTCTAAAGCATGAACGAATTACACGAACCCGCTGTCTACTTAGTATGCTGCTAAAGCAACGCATATGAAAGGTAGTATGAAGACGATTACACAGCCCCTAGGAGTTTACTAAGTGCATGTAAAATACATTAAAAGTGGATCAACCATATTATGGGGCAAGGTAGTATGAAGACTGTTACCTGATGGTATCCTTTCTATAGAATCATGTTTCCCTAGACATATCAATAACGATTATAGACAAAAAGCTGGTTTTCTAAGACCTAACGTGCACATCCATCACAAGAACCTAACTATTCCCCAGGCGACGGCGCCAAAAACTTGATGTGCGGTCGTCGTAGGACTTCTACACGAGAAGTTTTACAACTCCCTAGGCAGTGCACCTAATCGTTGTAGTGTAGTATAGGCAAGACTCGGGGTTGTTTATCGTTCACTCGAGGAATAGGTTGGGAAGGCTTGATCACGGTCTAACAGAATTCTAAGGGTTGAGAGAAGATTATTTTTGTATTTTTATATTTTATGGAAAGCAAGTAAATCATATAATTGGAGAGAGGTTTGGTTTTAGCTGTTTAAACTAAATATTAACTAAGCTACTGGTGATAACAATAAGATAAAAGACTGTGTTTATTTAATCATGTATTACTCCCTAGATTGCTTCTCCTAGTGTTGTTGCCTTGTCACACTTGTGATGATCTGTGTAACTATTTCCTAAAGCATGAATGAATTACACGAACCCGCCGTCTACTTAGTATGCCGCTAGAGCAACGCACATGCAAGGTAGTATGAAGACTATAACACGACCCCTAGGAGTACACTAAGTGCATGTGAAATATATTAAGAGTGGATCAACCATATTAGGGGGCAAGGTAGTATGAGGACTATTACCCGATGGTATCCTTTTTACACAATCACGTTCCTCTAGACATATCAACAGCGATGCAGACAAAAGCTGGTTTTTTAAGACCTAACGTGCACATCCATCACAAGAAGCAACACCACTAAGATCTATATTCTAGGTTTCATACAATCATAAATAAACACAATAGGAGGTTTAGCCAAACATGTTAAAGATAAAGCAAGAACAATAAATCAAACAACACATAGACCTATTGAATGATTAAGTAAACCTTACTTGATTAAAACATGAATTGGAAGAGGTACAATAGGATTTTTAGGCCCTAAAATTGTCTCCTACAGCTGCTAAACGAACTAGGGTTCGTACCCTCTTTTTATTCTAAGGTTACACACTCAAAACCCTAATTTTGGGTTTGTATATATTGGAAAAACGGCGCGACGACGTCACTTTTTTGTCGTGAGGCCGTCATAAGTTGAATCTTCTAGATCTGTGTTTGAGTCGGTGCGGGCTGACGCCGTCTTGAAATGTTGCGACGCCGTCACTTGATGAGATGTGACGGCGTCGTGTATAGCTGGTGACACCGTCTCCAGGCTTTGTGAGCACAAATCTTCAAGAGTCTTGGTTTTGGTTCGTAATCTCGTCCGTTTCTTCTCCAAATGAGCCCAAGTCACGTGTAATTCATCCAAATGTCTTCCAAATGAGAAGTACCTGAAAATGAACGATTAAGTACCTATATTGGGCATAAACACATGATTTTGGGGGTTAAACGACCCCGAAAAAGTGTATAAAATGACACCTCATCAAACTACAACAAAATACCGTTGTACTACGACTCTCAGTCAGCTATAGCAATCTCATGCAACCCTGTGCGGAACTCCCGTACCAAGCACATCAATGTCTGTTACCACTTTATCAAGGAACAGGTTGAACATGATATACTTGAACTATACTTTGTCAGAACTGAATACCAGTTAGCTGACATGTTTACAAAAGCTCTGTTGCAAGATAGATTTAAGTATCTTGTCAGACGACTCAGTATGAGATGTTTGACTCCAGCAGAACTGGAGGTTTTGGCAAACGAATCTGCTAGATATTTCATCAAACATCAACATGTAAATATATTTGAAAAAGCAAAATAAAAAAATATAAATCCTATAAAATCAAATACAAAAATATAAAATTTCAAAAAGCAAATACAAAATCAGAAAATTAAAAATTCCAAAAAGAACCTTCTCGACATGTCTCTTGGAATCGATAACATTTACGTAACTAGAAATGACGATTAATATTGTCACGGGTATGTAAATGAAGTTTGAGCATGAGTTCAAAAGTTTCAAAACATGTAATTTCTAATTTTTTTATGACTTGTAATCGCTCTCAGATTGCAACTCGGACCCCAATGACAAAGGAAAGTGTACGCTTCAGTGCGCTTATCCTTGGAGTTAAAAGAGAAGTCTTCTAACATGTGGTTTTTCAAAAAGTTGAACACAATTTTTCAAGAATTTCTCAATGACAATTCAAAATATTTTAAATTTGTGTGTTCAATACTCCATCCCTCACAAAGTTTTCAAAGACAATCATTTTAACAAGTGGTTTCATTTTTTATAAATGGGTCAATTAATGAGGGGGAGTTTTTTGAAAAACAAGGTTTTAATGATTTTGGATACATCATCTCACAAAGTCTCTTAATAACAAGTAAGTAATAATGACATAAATTACATTAGAATGGTTGTTATAAGATGATCCAGTGTCTGGGCATAATTTTTCAAGAATTATTCAATGACATTTCATAATCTTTCAAAATTTTGTGCTCATACACTGTTCACCGCTAATTTTATATTCTTTTACAAAATTGGCATCTTTTTCTTTGGTATCAAAATGATGTAAATTGAGGGAGAGCAAGAAAAAATGTTCACATGAATTCATGCTGACCCCCAGAGATTTTCAAGACAAATTTTAGTCTTGGTATTTCAAAGACTAAGTGATTTACTATTAAAAATAAGGGAGAGAGATGTAATTAAAAATGTGATCTAGAAATTATTAAGTGATCTAAAGGACTCAAAGTGCTTTGTACTGCTTACCATATGTGCTTAAACACTTTCGTTTATCGATGCACGTGTGAAGGGGGGGTTTTTTCAAAAGATGAAACTCTTAAAGTGTTAAACGATGTTGATAATTCTATCAAACACTTTTATTGATTTTAAAGGTTTTATGGTTTCGATCAAATTTACCCATACTAAAATATTTATTCATGACAATTTCTAATGTCATAAGGTGTTAGGCTTTGGTATTAGTCCATATGATCAACCAGAACTGGAGGGATTTACTAAGGACATCCCATAGTTAGAAATAGCAATCCTTAGGTATGATTGGATATGAATGAGAATAAGGGAAGAATGCCGACTAAGATTTAGCTAACACCGGAACAATCACAACAAGGTGTTAGTAATGATGTCTTGGTAAGCATTAAAGGGGTTAAAGAATGAAAAAGAATTGTAAGGATAAAGGGTCTAAAGAAAGAAGCCATCCATACAACATTAAGCAGAAACCAGGTCAATACATATGCTATCAGTTTTCACAAACATGAATTCTGATATTGAAGACAAGACATCATGTACCCAATGATGCAATGCACAACCCTTCCCAGCCATTCGAGTTTCTCTCAAAAGAGACTTATCTCATTTGTCACGGGTATCAACACGACTTCTATTGAATTTCTCACTCCAAGATAGTTGATATTGAAAAGGTGGCAGTTTGCTCCAGCCTCTGATTTCTAAAACTAAAACACATAAATCAAGTCTAGAGCTGAGAGATCAATTGTTAAATCTCATTCGGACACTTTTCCTGATAAACACTTATTGTTCAACATCTAGAACACAAGTGTTAATAAGAGTCTTATACATTATCCTTGTGATTTTTCCAGAACATTCAGAGTGATACTCTTTAGTATTCACAGTGATGAATGGAAATCCTTCCAATGTCATCATCCAATAACACTGGGGTAGGTAACTTGCAAGATTCTATATGAATCAATCTTGTGTCAACTGGATATCGATTTTGGTCAAGTAAATGAATTGACGACTCAATAAAAAAGATAGTAACTATCTGATTCACTCTTACCACGTTGTTTGCTTTGAGACATTCTGGTAATGAGAACAAGCAAATACGGTTAATCTAATACATCCGCGTTAGAGGATCTAACACTTTGAGATGGAAACCCTGTCAAGGAGATTCTTCTTAAATTGAATCTACCTGATCACAGGTACAATATTCATACTGTAAAATGGTTCTCACGAAACTAGAGGTTAAGTTAGCAAAATTGACGAATGACAAAGACAAAATTCATTCATATATGTTGTTTATCACTAACATTCAAATGCAAGTACTAACGATGGAGTAATGACCTCATTCCAGCAACGTCATATTCATTACCACATGCTCATGCTCAAACTACAAAGACATACTATAAGCATCAAGATTCAAGAATCAAGAAAGCTCAAGTTTAAAGACTAAGACTTCTACAACTCTAATTTTCAAGATCTTCCTTAAAGTAATCAAGATTATCAAGACAAAGATTGTCAAGGGAGATTGTTAGCAAGCTTTCAAGATGATGCATAATATGAGCATGTTGGTCAAGACACAAGATCGAAAAATGGCAAAGACGACAAAGACAGACACAGAAAGGTTTAAAGATCTCGGATTTAAAGACAAATTCAAAAGACAATTTGATTAAGCTCAAGATCAAAGAGCCACACTAGCATAAAGGAATAGCCTACAACAACAAATTGAGTCCAGAAACAAGATAAAGAAACATTAACGACAAGACTGTCTCAAAGTGTAAAAACCTAAAATCTTAATAAGAGTAAATGACCAAAATACCCCTAATGCAAGAAAATTTCATAAAAGCTTAAATAAAATTCATTTAAATGTTAGAAATTATAAAAATGCAACATGTGACAATTATGAAATTTTTGTAAGATTTAAAATACTTTATGTTATACAAGGAAATTAATTAAAATTATAAATATAGGTATATATGCCGAAATTATGTATAATAATTTAATTATACATTAGTAATAATATACAATAATTAAAGATAAATATAAAATAATTATGGAAATAATAAAAATCTGATTTGAATCCTTTGAAAGCCATATAACTTGGCCAAATCATTACTGCAGAAGAGCAGGCGAAGAACTTTCGTTGGGGTCTTCATAAGTCAATCCTTGACCATGTCATGTGTATACAGTTTACGGATGTTGCTCAGGTTGCGGATGCTGCACGCAACTTGGAAATCCTTCGTGACAGGGATGACTATGATAGGTCCGAACGTTCAGACAAGAGGCACAAGAGTGGAGACCGTTATCACCCTTACAGTCAGCAGGGTAGTCACAGGAGTCACGGTCAGAGTGATGACCGACAGAAAAATGACCGTCAAGGGTCTGACAGGCAGGGCGGTGGTGGTAACTACCGTAACAACAATAACAACAACTACTCTCGTGACAACAACAGGTCAAATCTTAATCGTTATCGTCTTTATCTGTTATATGATATGAATCTAACATCACGTCATGGTAACAGGAATTCTGGTGCTGGACGCGACCAAAGGAACAGAGGCCAGCAATCCCACCGATCTACCAACTCGGGTTCCCAGCAGTCCAGGGTACCCTCTGAGGGTTATACTCACCCTGTTTGCAACACATGTGGACGTAGACACCCAGGAGAGTGTCCCCAGCAGTCAGTGGTTCCCTCCCTAAAGGGTTATAATCACCATCGTGTTGCATACACAAGGGGACGTAGACACCCAGGGGAAGAGTGTCGTCCGTGCTGCTGGTACTTGCTTTCAAATTGTGGCCAGGTGGTCTATCTTCAGCGGGGGCACTGCAAGAAGAACATTTGGTGTGTGATGTTCGGTCGGTCATGCACTGACAAGAAGCCAGACGCTTTAGGCGTGTCTTTGCACTTACTTAGGATCAGGCAGCCAATACTTCAAGGTACCATCACTGGTGATTATTTATTTGGACGTGCAGTGTTTGTTTTATTTGATAAGGGTGCCGAACATTCTGTGATATCTACCAAGTTTGCTCATGTTTGACTAAGACTCCTATATTACTTGATCATGTATTAATGTATATCCTACGCCCATGAAAGACCTCCGCAGTATTACCTGTATTATCAGAGATCTTTCCTTCAGTTTTGATGACAAAGATTCGTTTAAGTTAATGCACTTCCCTTGGTATGTTTGTGCATTTGGACATAATTCTGGGTATAGGAATGGTTAGCAGCACCACTGTGCTTATGAGTGATGTCATTCCCGTCGTTGTTATATCCGGCGATATTCATGCTCCTGGAATTTTATTTATCATGGTTCTTACGGGGAAAAATCTTGATGAGATCATTTCCGCTTTAAAAGCACGTACCTTACTATCGCATGGCTGTGAAGGTTTTCTGGCTACCATTCATGACACGACTTCTGACGTTTCTTCTATTCATGATCAGCCGATTGTTTCTGAATTTCAGGACGTATTTCCGGAAGAACTTCCAGGAATACCTCCTATTCGCGATGTTGAGTTTAACATTGAGCTTATTCCCGGAGCTGAGCCAATCTCCAAAGCTCCTTATCGCATGGCACCGATTGAGTTAAAAGAGTTGAAGGATCATTACAGGAGTTTTTAAGTTGTTGGAGCGAGGTTGTAATTCGCTCGAGTGTATCGCCATGGGGTGCACCGTTTCTGTTTGTCAGAAGAAGGACGGTTATAGCATGAGTATTATGTATCGAATACCTGAATATGAAACAAGATCACCATTCGTAATCGTTATCCCCTCCACGTTATCGATGATTTATTTATCAGCTTCAGGCGTAAACATTTTTCCAAGATTGATTTACGATCTGGTTACCATCAGTTGCGAGTGAAAGAGCAGGACATTTCCAAGACTGCTTTTCGCACACGTTATGGTCATTATGAATTCTTGGTTATGCCTTTTGGTCTCACGAATGCTCCAGCTGTATTTATGGACCTGATGAACCGAGTTTTTCATGAATTCTTGGACAAGTTCGTCATTGTGTTCATTGATGATATTCTGATTTTATCTAAGTCCTAAAGATGAACTCTGAGGAGCATTCGCACCTGTTCTACAGATCTTACGACAGGAGCAAATTATATGCCAAGTTTTAAAAGTGCGAATTTTGGTATTGAGTTAAGGTGGCATTTTTGGGAAATTGTTTCAGGCAGAAGGATCTACTATTGGATCGGCGAAGGTTTTGAGGCTATCACCATGAGGCCAAGACGAACGTCTGTGAACGATAGAGTTTTCTTTGGTTATTGCACGTTAATTACCGAAGATTCGGTAGAGGGTTTCTCACGATAGCCTACCCTTAAACCAAGCTTATGCGAAAAAAGGTGGAGAAGTTTGTATGGAATTAAGAGCGAGAAAAGAGCTTTGATAGTGCTTAAGTCAACGTTTGGTTTCCTTGCCTATTCTTACTCTTCCATCTGGTTCAGGTGGATTTCAGATTTACAGTGATGCTTCTAAGAAGGGTCTTGGGTGTGTACTCATGCAGCATGGGAAAGTGATATTGCCCTATGCCTCCGACAACCTCTAAGCCTATGAGGTTGAACGATCCTACTCATGATCTGGAGTTTGCAGCCGTTTGTTTCTGCTCTCAAATATTTGGGGACACTTATCTTTTATGGCGAATACATTGTGATATTTTTTACCGATCATAAGAGTCTCAAATACATTTCACTCAGCGAGAATTGAATATGAGACAGAGACGTTGGTTGGAGTTACTAAAGGATTATGACACCAACATTCAGTACCATCTGGGTAAAGCGAATGTAGTGGCTGATGCTTTGAGTAGGAAGTCGGGAATGATAGCTCGGCATCAAGGTGGATGAAGATGATTATTTCTGACCATTGAGGGCGTTTGGATATCGAGTTATGTGATCGCGGGGTCAGAGATGGTTTTGGGCTAGTCTGAGGGTTGAGCCTAACCTAATTTCTCAGATTAAGGCAGCTCAGAAGGATGACGGTGGAATCTGGGCATTTATTAAGAATATTGATAAGAGACGAGTTTCGTGTGTGATGGCGATGGCATTTTTTGGGCAGTGGGTACTCAAATTATTGCCGTACAGAGTATCCTACACTTCGACGAAGCCTTGATGACTGAGGCCCTTAGTTCTACATTTTCCAATCCATCAGGTTCGACGAGATTTACCACGATCTACAAGCAACCACTTTTGGTGGAGTGGTATGAAAGGGGCGATGTGGGTACGTTTGTGTCAAAGTGTTCTAATCTGTCAGCAGGTTAAGATTGAACACCAACGTTGCAAGTGGATCTATTGCAAGCCGGTTAGAGATTCCTGTATGGAAGCGGGGACGAAAATATCCCTGGATTTTGTTACGGTTACACGGACTCAGAGGAAGCACGATGCTATCTGGGTGTTGGTAGATCGCTTGACTAATCGGTACATTGTTTCTTCCTATCCGTAAGGATTTACCCCGTTAAGTAAATTGGCATAAATGTTTCCAACAAGAATATTGTTCGTGACACGGTACCCGTCAGCGATCGTATCAGATAGTGATCCACGGTTCACGGTCTCGTTTCTGGAAAGGTTTTACAGAATGCTTGGGGAACCAGGACTCAAGTTTGTTACTAGCTTTTCATCCTAAAGACCGACGGACAGTGGAGTGCGTTACGATTCAAACATTAGAGGATATGTTACGTTTCATGTGCTTTTAGAAAGGGCAGGGAAATTGGGTTGACTATATATGTCTAGTGGTGTTTGCTAAATAACAGTTTGATGCGAGCATTTATGCGCTCCTTTCGAGATGTTGTGTATGGTAGGAAATGTCGTGCTCCTTATTTGTTGGGATCAGGTCGTGTTAACGTTTTCTTGAAGGGTACGGGATGATTGGGTGATAATGAAAGGTCGCCAGTCGCCAGGGAAACGCTTAAAGGAAGCTCAGGACTCGTCAGATGAGTTACGCAGAAGACATCGCAGAGCGTTAGATTTCTAGCCGGCACTTGGTGTGAACATGTTTTCTTGAAAGTTTCACCTACACGTGGAGTCAGGCGTTTTGGTTTCAAGGGCAAGCTTAGTCTCTGTCTTCATAGGACCGTTGAGTTGCTTGATCGCGTTGGTGAGGTTTTCCTGATCGTTTGGCGTTGACCTCCTCGCTATCTCATGTTCACAATGTGTTTATGTATCATTACTCAGAGGTTTCAAGTAATCATCCTCCTTCACGTTGTCTCTTAATCAATTCGATCGATCGTGAGGATTTATCTTATTACGGAAGAGCCTGAGTCTATTCTAGACGTCGGACAGAGAGTCATGAGACAAGACGATCCCTTTTGTCAAATTCTTTGGGAGGAATTATACGTAGAGCGGGAAAGCCACTTGGGAGAACGAGGGTCTATACGGGACTTCTTATCTCATTTTCTTCCATGATCTGTATTTTCTTTTCAGTCGTATCATGTTTCTAATTCGAGGGACGGAATTTTTCTTTTAGGGGGGGAAGAAGTTGTAAAACCTAAAATTCTCATTAAAGTGTTAAATGACCATAAATTCCACTAATGAAAGAAAATGCATTACAAGCTTAAATATATTCTTTTAATGTTATAAATTATTGAAAAATGCAACAAGTAATAACTATTATGAAATTTATGTAAGAGTAAAAATACATTATGTTATACAAGGTAAATAAATAATTATTGTATGTATATTATCTGTATGCCTAATTTATTACATTAATTATATAGTATTTTAGTAATAATTAAAGGTAAATAAGTAAAGATAAATGCAAAATATAACATGATAAACTATAAAATATGTATTATAATTTTTATAAACTTAAATTCTGGCCATATTCTAAGACAATGGGTTTCTTATAATTAATCTTATTTTTTATTTTGCAAAAAAACCCTAAAAATCACATAGCTCGGACACAAAGAAAAATCAAGAGAGGAGGGCTATCCAAATTTTCCTCCAGGCTTTCTTTGACGATTTATAAAGGTGTTATTGAAGGTTCAAGGATTGTGTGGAAAATAGTGAGAAAGCTTGTGGGAGGACTTGGATTCGATTTTTGGTTATTGGTTTTGTTGATTAATTCACTCGAATTTCATAAATCCATAGAATCATCAATTAATTATCAAAGGTAAATTTTATGACTGTTTTTCATATTATAATTCAGTATAAAAAAATCACAAGAAAACATAGCCATGCTTGTTAATTTGATCATAGGAATAAAATATATGTTCGAAACCCTAATTTTAGATTAATTGTGTAATCGGCAATAAAACAATTTGTAAAATTGATTTTATAATTTTTTAAGGTGTAATATATCATGTATATCTCAGATCAATTGTTGGTTAAATTTTTAGAGGACTCGAAATAATTATTTGGGGGATTTAAGGGTTTTGCCGTTTTTGCGAAAAATTAAAGAGGAAAGGAAAGAAATAGATAATAATTGAAAAACGATATAGGGGTAGGGTTTTTATATTTTTACCAGGTCCAAATACATGCTAATGAATGTATAAAAAAATTGGGTAATTATTGTGGAAAATTTTATTTAGGGTTTTGGTGCACTTATTTGTTAACCTGATTTGAGTTTTTTTAAAGTATTAAGGGGGTGTTTTGTAATTTTTTAAATCTTTGGGGTCTGATTTATGCTTGTTATGTATTTTTGTTATGATCTGAGTAAAATAAGTGGGGAGGGTAGGGAAATATCATTTTGATATTATTTATGTAGACCTTACTTATTTATAGAAACCTGTATTTATAGAAAACATGCTATTTAGGAACTTATTATATATCGATGAAACCCTGCTATTTTTGGAAAGTCTATTTTTAGATAAGTCTATTTTTGGAAAGTTTAATTTTGGAAACTTATTAATCTGGAAAGTATCATTTATGGAAAGTTAATTAAGGAAAGTCATTATTTTTGGAAACTTACTATAATTTGAAAGCTGTTATTTTTTTTGGAACAGGTACCCACAATTTATTACATGATTTCTAATCATGATCAAACAAACTAATCATGGAATTATGTTAATCATGGAACGTATAATCTAGGAATCATGCAAATTATAGAAAGTTACTAAAAATAGAATGTTATAAAAATAGAAAAAGTTCCAAAAAATCGAAAGTAACCTTTATCATGATCTAGAGTAACTGATATATGTCCTTTAACATGTAGACCGCATTAAGCAGGAGTAGCTTCCAGCTTTTATCCATCTCTTTCCAGTTACTACTGGCATAAGGTAGGTTATTCCGTCCTTGCAAGTAAGGAATTGTTTTTTTCTGATTCATCCCCAGTAATGCTATGCTTCCCCATTTTTGGTCCTTTGCCATGAGCCTTTACATGTATGATTTCCAAGAATTATTCTATTGCCCGTAGCTTATATATAGCCTATGTCCATGATTTACATGACTTACTACTAGTCCATGGAGGTACCATGGACCGTGACAATGAGGCACTGTGTTTGTCACGACCTTTCGCGTTGAGAGTGATTACGCGGGACGTCCCTTTTCATGTTACCAGATTATATTTCAGTTTCGGCCATTATTATTCAGGTAGCAGTAAGGGTGAATCCTAGTTTCATGTTTTACACGTTCATGGTGATTGTTGGTGTGTGCTCTATTCCCCATCACATGGGAGCTGATCACCTCCACCCCTTATTTATATATGAGGTACCCTCTTATTACATGTTGTGGAGCCCCTCTGTACTCTATGCAGAATTCACGGACATTTATTTTATGACTGTATGATTATATGAGCTCTGTGGGCATTCCCTTATTGTTTATGTTTGTACTATCCATGATATTTTCATGACATCTTTACTTGTGTTTCCATGCTTTACATGTTTATTTCATATTCTTTCATGCACGCATTCTCCAGTTTCCTCATGGCACTTTTGATTCTTTCCGACTATTTGTTTTTAATATCCCAGGATTTCATACTATTATTACATTGTTATTATATCCGTTCACTGAGCGTTATGCTCAGCGTTGTTCTTTATATTTCTTATTTGGCAGGTATCTAGAGGGGAGATTGGGCATGAGAGGTGTGTGCTTAGGAATTTACAGTGACCTATTTAGTTTCCGTTTATTTATATCGCCAGGACACTTTGATGTGCTATACATCTTGGGACAACATGTTTCGTCTTTAGAATTCTTTTTAGTTATTCAGTTGATCTCATTCTTGGGAGCCGATGTTTGATTCCGGACTTTCCACCTTTGTTCCTATGTTATCATTATGACTTTATGCCCTTTATTATGCTTTGATATGACACCACATTGATTTTGACCGTTTCGGCCTCCTTTCGGAAGTGGGTCGTTACACAAACACAATAATTCTATCTTTCGAGTGTCAAAAAATCCGAAACGAGAATGAATTGGAAAACCACGTTTATGTTTGAATTTTTAAATGCTTGATTATCTTTTAAATTTTGGGTTTTTATATTAAACTAAGTATATAATAATACTAAACTAGATTATACTAAATAACAAATAAACAAAGCAATCGAACGAAGAGATATATATATAAATTTATGCGCGAGTTTGTCAAGTTGAAAATGTTTAGATCCTTAAGTCGTCGAATTAATAATTAATTAAGCTCTTATCGGACCGAACCAAAGTTCTTTCTAATAGATCATTTTCTCACAACGTTTGGGTTTTTAGTGAAAAACAATTTTTTTACATTAAGAGATCCGATTTACTATAATTAATGCCTAATTATTTTACGGCTTTGCATGCTCGGAATAAACAAAAACACTAATCTAAGTAATATAAAAATCACTAATCAATATTTTCACTATTATAATCACACTTAGTTCACTAAACAATTTATCACTTAACAAGCATAAATAAAATCTACTCACTAGCTACTAATCAAACAAATAGACAAACATAATTTTTTTAAGCTAAATTATTTAAACAACTAGTAGTGAAAAGAGAAAGAGGATAGAAACCGAATGAGGAATCTGAATCGAATACAAAACCTCCCAATTACATAAACAAAGCAAATTGCAAGTTATTTCTCTATTAGACTTTATTTACTTATTAGATGATAAAGTTTTGAACTTTATACCCTAATAAGCTAGCAAACACTTAATAAACCTCTAAACTTAGAAACTAAGCTAGTTTATATAACCCTCAAGCTTCACGCCTTATGAGTTGAAACAAATTCTTCATCACAAAACAAACAAGGTTAAGATAAAATATTAATAAACTAAATAAACTTTAAAAGTTTTATAAAATGAAATTTACTAAAACTATGTTAGGATTAAAAAAAGACTCGGTCACCCCATGCTTTCTTATATTTAGCATAGCTCATAGTTTTTATTAGTAAATGTTATGTTTATGGTGGGAGCGGGTTCTTTACCCACTGTAAGGGGACCCACACCATTAGCCCGTGTTTTATGGAGATTTTTATAAGATCTATTTAAACCCCTCTCCACACATGACCGAGGGTGTTGGTGAAATCATTTGAAACACACTATCACTAGTGTGTTTTCTCTAGTTTTCTCTCTATCCATCTCTCTCTCTCTAACTTTCTCTCTCTAAGATGACATTATGCATCATTGAGCTACCTAGACCTCTCCGGATCTGAATTTCTTTGATTATAACAATTGGCATCAGAGCCTCGGTTCAATCTTGGGTCGGTTACATTTTGTGTCTGGTTGGTCTCAAAAGTTTTCAAATCAGTCATTTTTATCATTGTTTGTTGTTGCTGTTCATATACTGTTCCGGTACTGTTCATCCACTGTTCATGTTACTGCTCACGATGTTACTATTCATCATGGTTTATTTTTTTATTGTGAAAAAATATCAAAAACATAGGATGGTTATGTTTTATGGTTGTTGATTCATTGCTACTGTCTCAATCTGCCAAGTTTTATGCTTAAAAGTCAAGCAAACAGTGAGTTTTAGTTTTTCTTAGTTGCGTTTTGGTGTAAGAAGAAAAAAGACCAGATCTATTTTTTTGGAAAGTACGAAAGTGACAGGTCAACTGCGTTTTGATCTGGTCAACTGCGTTTTGGGTGTTGCGTTTTGACAGGTTGGCTGCGTTTTGCCTGATTGAAGACCTAAAATAAAGTATATAGAAACAAAACGCTGCCCAAATCCTTGCATGGTTGCGTTTTGATAACTTGGTTTCGTTTTGCTGGTTGGTTGCGTTTTGTTCAACCACAAACCACACCGAGTCAACTTGGTTATTACCGAGTTGACCAGGTCAACTCAAACCGAGTCCAAACCAGATCAAGTCATGACTAAAATGATAATGACAGAAAAGAAAGACAGATTGACTCGATCATGTGATAACATCATAAAAACAACCATCACAGCCTCCAACAACATCTCAAATCCATCCCAACAATGACTAAATCTTACAACCCTTCGTCACAAATTCATCTCACACAAATCCAACAATGACTAATTCCACAAACCCATTGTCACAATATTCATCCATCAAATCCATCAATTCTAAACCTAACATTCCCTTCGTCACATCATTCTCCACAACCATCATCAATCAGACTCGAATGACAACAAAATATAAACCAATAAAAGATCTCAGATTTAGTCAAACTGTTTTGAAAAATCTTTTTAGATTCTTTGGGTATGAACACTCATAACTGACTGTGTCTTGAATATCGAATACAAGAATAGGATGCACAACAAATCTGTTATGCTCTATCTTCCTTTCGTTTAACAAATCAAAATAAATACATGTCGAAACCTACCCGATAACGTTAAAACGATCTTGTGGTCAAAACCTTGTAGTCTTTGTTATGCCTTCGAAGTACAAAAAATGACAAGATTCTTTTAAGAATCGTGTGACTTAAGAAGAAAGATTAAAGGTCTTCTGTTAGTTGAGATTCGTTTTTTTTATTGGGTTGTGATCTTGTGTAACTGAGTTTAGATGTAGAGGATGTTGTAAGTGAATTACTTCTTATCTTGTGGCTGCGTGATCTAAACTGTGAAATATGAGGGTGAAATTATTTGGATGGTGGCTGCAATGAACACAGATGGGGGCGGTTGTGTATTATGATTAGGGTTAGGGTATGTGAGAAACAAGCAAGATTAACCGCGCGTTGCTGCGGGCGTTAATTTTTCGCGCGTTGTTGTGGGGCATTAATTTTTTTATTTTTTTGTTCTCATGTTTAATAGTTTGTTTTTGTTCTTATATAAAATGACAATCGCGCGGTTTTTTTTTTGCCACAGGGCCGATGAAAGTGTTAAATAGTTAAGATGAGAGTACTTCTGTAAAAAAAATTTTCTTTTTTTGGCCTGAAAAAAAAAGGATGGGGGGATATCTAAAAGTTTTTTTTTTTGCCGATGAACAGTACCGAGCCCAATGGGCGGGTTGGGTTGTTGTAGCGCTACATGTAGCACATGTTCATTTTAAGCACTGTTAGACAGAGCCAAAACGACTGCGGTTCTTTTTTTTTGCCCAGCCGATAGAAAGTTCGTAAAATTAGTTAAAGGATGAGAGTACTTCTTGTAAAATTTTTTATTTTTGTTTTTGAGCCAAAAAAGAGGAAGGGGATAATAAAGTTTATTTTTTTGCCGATGATTTATGAACAGTAACGAGCCCATTGGGCCGGGGTTTTTTTTGTAGCGCTACTGTAGCACACTGTTCTTTAGTAAGACTGTCAGCGAGCAAAACGGTTAGTTTTACTTGTGAAATGTGTTATTTATTTATTTTTATTTTTTTTTTCGCGCGTTTTTTTATGTTTAAAATAGTGTTAAGTTAATTTTTTTTTGCAGTTTACTGCTGCGGGGCGTTAATTTTTCGCGCGTTGTTGCGTGTCATTAATTCTTTTTTTTTTCCTTTAATTTTGTGCGAGTTTATTTTGTCGGTCTCATATTTAATAGTGCGGGTTTACTTTTTCAGTATCGTGTTTAGTAGTTTTTTTATGGTCTTACGCGTTGTTGCGTCGCGTTAAAATTTTATTTTTTTCGCGCGTTGTTGCGGGACGTTAATTTTTTATTTTTATTTATTTATTTATTTTTATTTGTTTTTTCGCGCGTTTTTTTATGTTTAATAGTGTAAGTTTATTTTTTCTTGCACGTTACTGCGGGGCGTTAATTTTTCGTGCGTTGTTGCGTGTCATTAATTCTTTTTTTTTCCTTTAATTTTGTGCGAGTTTATTTTGTCGGTCTCATATTTAATAGTGCGGGTTTACTTTTTCAGTATCGTGTTTAGTAGTTTTTTTTATGGTCTTACGCGTTGTTGCGTTGCGTTAAAATTTTATTTTTTTTATTTTTTTTGCGAAATTTTTTTTTGGTCTCATGGTGTAAAATGACATTGTTTAAGTCAATTCGGAAATGTTACCGCAGGTATTTTTTTATCTGAATGCGTCGGTACTTTTATAACATTTTTTTCCTCCCTATTTTGTGCCGACAATTTTTTAAAAAAAAAAAAAAAAAACTAATTGGGCCGGGCCAAACTTTTTGGCCCAGCACTGTAGCACTGCTGGCCCAGCACTGTAGCACTGTAGCAGTGCTACAGTGCTTAAAATGAACAGTGCACATTTGGCCAAAACTGTGTCGTTTTAAACCTAGGGTATTTTTTTATCTGAATGCGTCGGTACTTTTATAACATTTTTTTCCTCCCTATTTTGTGCCGACAATTTTATTTTTAAAAAAAAAAACTAATTGGGCCGGGCCAAACTTTTTGGCCCAGCACTGTAGCAGTGCTACAGTGCTTAAAATGAACAGTGCACATTTGGCCAAAACTGTGTCGTTTTAAACCTAAAATGTGTAGTATTATAATAAATTTAAAGTTTTCTTATTTAATCATTTAAACGAGTGCACTCGTTAGACAAACCCTTATATATTATAATATATTGCACAAAGTAGATCCATCCATCCATTAAATAAGC
>BQNB010028761.1:0-56347 GCA_026074375.1 Tanacetum coccineum
TTTCGGAACTGTGGAGTTATTAGGAATGAACATCTCAAACTGATAAGGACCTTCATCAAGTGCTTTGTTAAGCCACTTTCAGTTTTCCCTCTTTCAATTTATGTATCGTCTAAATCTACTTGCCCATGGTATATAACTACCCCTTTCAAGCATGGGAGGCCTAGTCTCAGAACCGGCATCAGCAAGAGATTGTTGATATGTTTTTGATGTTGACATTTCTTATGATTCAAAGATTGAATCTTTGTAGACGAAAATGAGTGATATTTGTGAAAAGATTTCCAAACTCGGTACACTTCTCGAACACTTGTAAAACTTGGACAACACTGTTCTCGAATATCACGTAGTATGAAACTCGGTACACTTCACGAACAGAACTAAACTCGTAAAAAAATACTAACAAACTCGGTATTCCTAAAACGTATTAAACTCAAAAATATTCTTACTCTAAACTCGATAGAACCTAGTTTTGAAAAATTCGAAGATTATGGATTATCAATAACCGCCAACTCGATAAAACCGAAATTTATGATTACTAGATAATCCAAAACACTTAAAACATCAAATTCGATAAAACCGAATTTGATTTCCGAGTTTTTAGAAATTGACAAATTTGTTTTTCAAAATCCTAATTCACGATAAAACCGTGATCTTGATGTATTTTAACACTTAGTAATCTTATATTTGAGATTTAACACTAATTCCTTATTCATACTTTTCGATAGAACCAAAAAAGTGTGAAAGGCTATAAAACTCGATAGAACCGAGTTTAACAATATCCTCCTAATATATAATTTTTGATAGAATCGAAAATGCGTATATATAAGACTACAAGTACTACTAAAACTCCTAAAACTTCAAGAAAATGATCCGAGAGTATAAAAACAATTTCCAAGAATGCAGAAACGCTTCCGAAAACTATAGAAAACTACTGATAATGCAAACACCACACTCGATAACGCCCAAATACTTAAAATTACTGCCAAAACTTAACTTGAAAGCTCAAACACCTCAACCGAATTCACCGAGTGTCATCACGAGGTTCTCGGACATGGAAAAAACGCACAAATCGACTCACTCGTATTCTCTAATGGCGTATGATACCACTTGTTAGGTCTTGTTTATCTTAAATCATACATTATCAATCATGGAAGCTTAAAGAGAATAGTAGTGGAGGGAAAGTATTCAAATTTCAAATGTTATAAATGGAGGGAAAAGGGAAAATATTTATTACAAAGTATCACCCTCTAATGATGATTAGAGGGGTATTTATATGAGAAGGAAGGAGCCTTCCCTTCCTTTATTTTTCACTTCTAGTCCCTAATCTTTGTAATTATGCTATTTCTTTCTTTTAGCATAATAAACATTATTACAAACTACTTTATACTAAACAAAATAAAGACTATTAACTAAATATAACTAAACCACATAATCGACACTTTTTATGAACCTAACAATTAAGTCCCTCAAATTACCAAAGAGTGGTAACCAACTTCAATTCCTTATACACCGGGTTCCATCAGGGCGTACTTCAAATACTTTGTCCATTCCTCGTAGGTTCTCAGCTTCGATGTTCTCTTCTTTGATCGCCTCGGTTTGGGCTTCGAGAATTTAAGATGGTAGTTTTGGGTGAAGGGTCATGACTAATGCTCTAACTCGGAGTGGTTTGATTCGTTCCTTTCAGCTCAAGGCATCTGCTACAACATTTGCCTTTCCAGGATGGTAGCGAATCTCACAATCGTAATCTGCGAGCAATTCTAACCAACGGCGTTGTCTTATGTTCAACTCTTTCTGATCAAGGATATGCTGAAGACTTTTATGATCAGTGAACACAATACACTTTGTGCCATACAGATAGTGTCTCCAAATTTTAAGAGCGAACACTATTGCTCCTAATTCAAGGTCGTATGTGGTATAGTTCTCTTCACGAGGCTTGAGTTGTTTGTCGGGATGCATAGGCAATATCTTTTTTCTCTTTGCATTAACACCGCCCAGACCTTGATGGTGATGCACATAGAAAACGACATTAAGTCCGTCGTTTCCTTCTGTAATGCTAAGAATTGAAGCTTCACATAGCTTTCAATTTTAGTATTAGAAGGCTGACTCTTGGTTTCTCCCCATATAATACATCTTGTTTTTCTAGGGTTAATTCCAGATCAAAGGCTATGCAATCTTTAAAAACCCTTGATGAAATCTTCCGAAAGTAGCCGGAAGTCCTAAGAATTAAACGTATCTCTGATGGGTGTTGTAGGAGATTGCCTTAATCCTTGACTACTTTAATCTTGGTGGGGTCAACGTGAATTCCTTGATTGTCAATCACGTTCCTGAGAAATTGCACGATACTGATCCAGAAATCACATTTGGATAACTTGGCATAAAGTTTCTCCTTTTTGTGTAATTCCAGGATTATTCTCAAGTGATCTTCGTGTTCTTCTTTGTTACGGGAGTAGATGAGAATATCATCAATGAACACTATCACAAATTTATCCAAGTATGGTTTGCATACACGGTTCATGAGGTCTATGAACACAGCAGGCGCGTTGGTTAAACCAAATGGCATCACTTGGAATTCGTAGTGTCCGTATCGTGTTATGAAAGTAGTCTTGGGAATATCTTCATCCTTGACTCTCAGTTGGTGATAGCCTGATCTTAAGTCAATCTTTGAGAACACTCTAACGCTTGAAGCTGGTCCTAATAATCCATCAATCCTGGTAATGGAAACTAATTCTTTACGGTGAGTTTATTTAACTCTCGGTAATCGATACACATTCTGAAAGATCCGTCTTTCTTTTTAATAAATAAGATAGGAGCTCCCCAAGGCGAAGTACTCGGTTGGATCAAACCTCGGTCTCGTAACTCTTGTAGTTGGTTTGATAGTTCCTGCATTTCTGAAGGGGCTAATTTGTAAGGCGCTCGGGCTACTAGTGCCGCTCTTGGAATTAAATCAATTTTGGAATTCTACTTGGCGAACCAGAGGAAGGCCGGGTAGGTCTTCAGGAAAAATTTCTAGAAATTCTCTAACTACTAGTATATCTTCTAGTCATTTTTTGTCTGACTTCTTTGTTAATACAAATAAACTGGTAAAAACGCTTATTTCTATTCCGCGATCTTCATTGTTTTATTATGACAAAACTTGAAGTAACATTATGCAAAAACTCTCTCTAAAAACACAAGCTTTCACAAAAACACAAAGTGACATAAAAATGTGTATACATTATTTTATGTAAACCAAAATTATACACAAAAATGTTTTCTAATTTCCCATCTAATTACATCATGCATGACCTAATCAAATGCAGCAAATCCAAGGAAAATCTCACAAGATTACACAAGATTTTTCAAGATCTTAAGAATCAAAATTCGGATTTGGTTACTATTGACCGGTTCCATTGTTTTTGGCTGCCGGTTCCATTCTCGAATGGCACCGGCTAAACCGGGCTACAGTAATATTTTTGGCTATAAATACCAAGCCATTTCTCATGTTTTCACACACCTTCTCATTAAGAAATACTCTCTTATCTACTGATCTTTCTCTCTACTTCTTGCATATTTCTTCTCAGCCTCTTTAGTAATTTTACTTCGAAATAACGGGAATTATCGAGCAATATCCGAGACAAAAAAAATAAAAAATGAGAAATAAAAAAACGATCAAGTTCTAAGTACCTTGTATTCGATCTCCATAACTCTTTCAAGATCACATTGCTGAGCCTTGATCATTCCTTTGTAGTTGTTAGTCCATTCATCATTTGTATATCAAGTGTAGTTGTGTTGATTCGATTCTACCGTGTGAAGAATCCGTTATTTAGCTTTGTATTATTAAAGAAGTGTAACCATCGTTGTGAGGCTTCTCCGCCGGTCAAAAGGAGATTGGTGACTAGTGTTTAACAAACTCTCGAGTAGGTGACTCGGGGAGTGGAGTAGGGCAAGGAAGGTGTCCTTGTAGCCGAACCACTATAAATACTTGTGTGCTAGTTATATCTCTCTAACTCTTTCTTTTACTTACTTTTATAAACCAAGATCAACATCAAGTCATTTCACACAAAGTTTCAAGCAAAATTTTGAAAAGATAACAATTAATCAAGAAAACTATTCACCCCCCCTTCTAGTTTTCCACAATTGGCATCAAGAGCTAGGTTACCAAAGTTTTTAAAATAAATTGTATTTTAAATCTTTAAAACGATTATGGATTCGGAAAACTACAAAGAAGGTCAATCTATGCAACAACCACCTCTATTCGAAGCAAATTGTTTTATATATTGGAAAAACCAATTTTGAAACTTATTGAAATCTAAAGATATTGATCTTTGGTACATTATAGCTTATGGTAACTATAAACCTACCATCAAAGACAAAGATGGTAAATATACCAGGTTGTTCCATAGAAAATTTTGATGATAACCACAAGAAAATGATTTCCAAAAATGATGAAGCAAAAATGGTTTTATAACGAATGCCATACGGAAAAAAGGGAATAACGAATAGAAAATTCATGTGCGATACGCTCACAATATTTGGATTCTTTTAATAACTACTCCATCCAAGGTAACAAACAAGTTAAAGATAATAAAATAATATTTTTGTACACAAATTGAAGAGTTTTCTATAACCGATAATGAAACTAAGATAGTGGCCTACCTATAGTTAATACAATCATTACATCACTCAAAGCACTTGATGAATCTTTTTTAAGTCGCAATCATGTTAGGAAATTCTTAAGGGCTCTCCCTTCCAAGTGGCGTCCAAAGGTGACGGCAATTAAAGAATCCAAGGACTTGTCAAAACTATCTCTAGATGAACTATTCGGCTATCTTAAAGTCTATGAGGTAGTACTTGAGAAGGACTTGGAAAGTGCTAAGAACATATCTTGAGAAATGATTTTATTCAAGAGTCGATCGTTTTCAATCAAAAATTGTTTATTTTGAATTTCAAAGCATTGTTTGTCTACATGATATTATTGAAAAACAGCTTCCATCTCGTTAAAAAGTGTTTGATCTTCTGTTACCTCATTTAAAAGATCTTTATCAAAAACATTAAATATGTCTTTTAAAGTCCTTAACAATGGAATTATTTCTTTTTGAAAAACAGCTTTAGTGTGTTCAAACCCCCATTCCCCTTCCGTTAAAGCATTAGGCATGATCTGCTTTTGCACCACATTGTCAAATTGGCCAAGATGACATTTAAGGTTTTTAAGGCTTGTATTAAACAGGCTTACCTTAAGAAGTTCTAGAGGAGCCTCAATTTGGACAGGCGAAGAAGCAAATTGGTCAGTATTAGGGTGTAAAGCTTGTTCATCAGACAATTCTTGTTGTGGGACAAAATGTTTAATAAAATCTTTAGATAATCAATTTAACTTAGCATAATTAATTGGTTTAGTATACACTTTTTTTTTCTAAGACCATTGGATCACTTTGTTTTAAAAGCATTTTGGATCGACTCTCTTACCCAAGCATCTAAGTCTCTTCAGAATCAGCAATTGAAATCACATTGGTTTCCTTAGCAATAACATAACCGTCATAAAGCATTGGCCTAATCTGCTGAGCTTTCTTAAGATAGAAAGGATTTTGAAAACCAAGAGGGAAAGTGATGCAAGTAACTATGTGTAGTTGTTAAACAAAGAGGTGAAGGAATAATTATGGAGCTGAACTAGCCAGTTACATTACCGAATAATGTAGGACACGTGGGGTACTTTCGAATGGTAAATCTGTAATTGTGTATAATATAATCTCCATCACATTTTTAAACGCTGGGTTATGCAACTTCTTTTTTTTTGACTTATTTTTCCAAAATAATTCATAATCTTTGTTATCCAAACAGAGATTATTTTATTTAATGTGGCTACTTTTTAGAAAAGATAATTTTAAGCTTTTATAATCTCATAATCTGCTGCGCCAAACATACTCAAAATGCTTTATATGTAGTATAGATAAAAAATAACAAAAATTGTTTTTATTTTTAACTAGATTCAAGGCCCGCCCGTTGGGCGGCGAGTTTTAAGGTATTATTGAAAGAATCATTGACATCTTGATAATTGTTAGCTATTGTTTACATAAGTTAAGGTTGATATAGTGTTCAAAAAATAAATGTAATAAGCAAGATAAGCTATAAGATTATATTGTGAAACATTTATTTAGCAAAGAAACAATCTCATATAACATAGTTATAGTTTTTATGAGATAACTTATGAATAAAGAAAACTAATGAAATTGTATTTAGGAAAATATATTCATTACAAAAAGGCTAATGAAAAATGATTAAACTCAAAGTCGATGAAGAACTTCTTTAAAAACAACATCTGTTGTGTAATTGCAATAATTGTCATTTTTATCACAACATAACACCTTTAGACCTTTTTTGCTCTTTACTCTTGATACAGCAACATAGAGTTGTCCGTGAGAAAAAATCGGCTTTTCCAAAAATAGACCAACCTTAGACAAGGTTTGTCCTTGACTTTTGTTAATTGTCATGGCAAAACAAAGCGCTACAGGGAATTGTCTTCTGTTGAGTTGAAAAGGCATTTTCTTATCTGATGGACTTATATTCATCCGAGGTATAGCGACAACCGTGCCTACTTTACCACCTGATATAATTTTACACTCAATATTGATTTTGCTCATTCACAAAACCTATAATCTGGTACCATTACAAAGGCCACCTCTTTGGTCGATGTTTCGCAAACACATAACGGGGGCACCGATCTTCAAGACTAACTTGTGGTTCGGAATACCAGACATCTTTATAGTATTCAAAAATTCAGTTGAGTAAAAGACTCATTGAAGTTGAAATCAATATCTACATCCGAAATAGAATCTGAACTGTAACAATTTTTCTCTCTACCGGGTAGCTTTGCCAACATTCTTTCATTGACTTTGTCTACCTGCTCGTGTGTAGGTGCAATAATAGCTCTATCTTGAAAATATGTTAGATCCCACAGATTATTCTGCCAATTGTCATACGTTTCTGTTATAAGAGATTCAATATGATCATTAGAGTCCCGTATTAGCATCTCTTTAAAAAATTCAACCGGTGCATGACCAACATTTTTACCACCGATTTTACCTTCTCTAATACTCAAAATCCAATCAACAAAATCATTTATATCCTCTGCATCTTTTGGATTGCACCCTACACGCAGCCTTATGTTTTTAGTATGTTTTAGAACTGTACAATGCTGCCACAAGTAAGACATATTGAGCGAAGCGTGGACAATATCTTGCCTACTACCGTTTGGAATAGCAAGCGTGACAATATATTGCCTACTGCCGTTTGGAAATAACAGGTTTTATTTGTCGAATATTGCCGCCTAAAAACTAAAAACTTTACCGCAAAAAAACTTTATCCGAAAGCGTTGTGTTATACCTGTACATCATATCTCTTTAATGTTCTATCACAAGTTCATTACGCTAGTAGGTAATCATCGGAGCTCGTCCCATATTATTAATTTGTTTAAACGTATCAATTCGCAGGCACCATCCGCATAAAATTGGACAACTAGAATCCTCGACCTATTTTAATAGGGATAGCAAATCGGGAATGTGTTGTTCTTCCACCCTCAAGCAAAAGTGAAGCTATGCCACTAGATGCAACGTTTAAAACAATCTCTCATTTGATCGTATTAGCCTGCATGTCAGTGTATTGTTTAAAACGGTATTATCCAGTTCCTCCTAACATTGACAAAGATCATTCCTCACTTATTTTTATTAACATGCATCAATCTAGTATTTGTATTTAATTGTTTGCTCTTTCAGTCATAATCTGTTACAGTTGTTGATGTTGTATTATCAATTCAGGAATTTTGTAATCCATTTCATCATAAATAAGCCGGTTGTACCCTTCCATTGTGAAATCAAAATTCGGGTAAGGCATGTTGACTATATTTTTTAAACTTTTTGAATTGCTTAGTAGCTTTTCCTCAATATACATTAAACATATATTGTATCGTTGAGTGTCACTTAGTTCCAGATCTGAAACAAAAAAAAAAGAACATGTTTTTTTATATTATACATAAATTTTAAAACCATTATAGTTTGAAAAATATGAAATAAACTTAAGGATTGTTAATTACCTGGATTATTCCTTTTTTGCCTTTCTAATTGTAAAACATCTTCGGCTAAGAGTTTCCACGTCTTCTCCCAAACTATTTCAGGCCTAGACATACTATCTGAAAGTATTAACATTACGAAATAAATTTCGCAGTATTCTCCCATTCCCCATTTCACTTGCCCTTAATAAATTCCTTCGAATGTTTTTTTTTTTTAACTCTTTGTCGTCTTTCTAATAAACCTCGTGAATAGCAAGCCTTTTACATTGTAGGATATTTACTACACTCATTCAAAACTCCCTAAATATCTTCCCTCTTATTGAGCTCCTTCTAAACATGGTTTAATAGCCGGCGTAGATAAAAAAGCTTCCCTTACGAAGGAGGTACATGATGGATACGTCTAATGCTTTTACCTGTATGATATTAAATCAATGAACTATAAAGTTGTAAAAAAAATTAAACTATACTTGGAAATTCTAAATAATATTTGACAATATCACAAAAATATTTGTTTGCCTTGCTTTCTTTTAGTCCAAATCTTGTCTGTGAATTCCACACATAATATTTTTAGAAATTCAATACATACAAAGATATTACCGTGCTTTGACATCTGTTTTATTCGGCCATCCAAAGCTAAAAACTTTGAAGTCATTAGCTGAACATTATATAGTTGGAAGCGATGCTTCAGAAGGATCTAATTACAACAAATTGTTGGTTCGGAAGATTGAAATGGTATAACGTTTCTAGGCCTGGATATCTTTCTGTGATGTATATCAAACCTAAAATTCTCCACACTAGCTTCACATTGAGGATAAATAACGACAATCATAGTAGTCTTTTTCTCGATCCTTTTTGCTTCTTCGTAAGCATAGCTGGGTTACTCTATCTGGACCCTTATTAATGTACTTAAAAGGGTATTTTATAGATCCGAATTGATTGCAAAACTCAACGTTTATATGAGCTTGGTCCCTAACTGACAGTTGCAAAGTTAGAATAAAATAACAATATAGTTGATTAAAATGTTTACAAAAAGGTGCAAAACAATGATGACTGTCTAGTATTGAGAGTTTTGCAGGTCAACTTCAGGTTCCTATAAAAGTGTTTCATTTAATAAGTAATAATATGTAAATATATATGAAATAAGCTATTCAATTTATGATAAGTAAAGACGCCAATGATAAAGATGTACCTCAAGGATAAAATCCTTCTTGAACATGGTAATCATGGCTTCATCTTGCGAAAGCATCTTGACTTGGTACACATGATTATTATTGTTGATATGGTCATCTGTGTAATGGAACCTAAACAACAACCTTTTCCCCACCAAGACATTCAACTCCTCTGAGAAGTAATCATCATAATTTTCACCATGTTGTCTGATGAGATGCACACATTGTTCGCCGCTCAACTTGAATACCAAATCATCAAAAAGCAACAAAGATGCCGACCCAGTGGCATCAATCACTCGAACAATGACTTTAAATCTGGCATATAATAAAAAATATGATAACCCATCATTATACAGCAAAATATTATGTTAAAAACTATACCAAAAATAAACGTAAATAATGTGTACACACCTCATGCCTACACCAGAAGAAGTTAATGCTTTATGAACTCTGCAATGCCAAATTTTTTGTTTTTTGGCTCTTTTACCGCTTGATGATGATTGATCATCATCAACTTCTTTTGCCGATCGTCCACACCGGTTGCATGCCAGATAAGTCCATCCATTTTCACGATGTATTTTATGTATTTTTGCATAAACAATACAATGGAACGACTGCAGAATTAACAAATCATGCAGTAGTGAGCAGAAAGTTTTTAACTTTCCAAAAGGATATTATTTCGGGTAAACCGAATTTTAGTTTAAAAAAATAAAAAGTATTCTGATAAAGGCATATTGAACACTAAGGAGTATGAATATATTCTAGTCCATTATCAAGATCACACATGGTAATAATTGATGATGAATTCACAATACATGATTAATCTCAATGGTAGTCAATAGATAACATGCATTAAAATAACAGAGATAACAAAGGTGGAAGAGGAACATACACTATCAGAATCTCGTATATGACCCACCATCGTTTTGACGCCCCCTCTAAAAAAATCTTCCACAGTAACTTCTTTCTTAACTGAAGTAAATTGAACAATGGAATGATTTTCAGGATCAAATCCTTCTTTCTCTGAATACCTGTAAAAAAGATTAAGTAATATTAAAGTAGGTTTGTTTTTTATATATTTTTTTAGTGCTTACCATTAAAGTACTTAACCTTGCACAACTGTAGTATCATAACAACGATATCACTCTTGTCCCTCTCATCATACAGCTTTGAAAACTTATCAGACCAGGAATAAAAAAAACAACATTTAAGCCGTGCACCTCTATTAATAAATAAACAACAAAAAAATATTACACAATATATAGAGAAAGGCTATGGCACTTAAATTTTTTTAATTACAATCTTACTCATAATCCTCAAGAATGACCGTCCTCCTTATTTTGTCAACTCCAGCATAGTTGAAAGGAATAGAGTCAGAAATAGAAACAATCGTTCCAATGACATCTGTATTTTTTTAATAAAATTAATTAAATTAAAGACTAATACATAAAGTAACAAAGTAAAAAAATTGTTTTGTAATAAAATTAATTAAATTAAAGCTAATACATAAAGTAACAAAGTAAAAGTCTAAACAAAAACTTACCCGAAAGTTCTCTCTCAAAGAATTTTCTTGATGTGAAAGCACCAAAATGCTCAAACCTAAAGCCTCGTGGATTGCTGTCAAAACTTTCAATCCTTGTCAGAGCCGTGTTTTTAAAGAAATTAAGTTTGAACCGATGTTCCAACAATGGAAAGTTTCCGCTATTTTCACCGATACCAAAGTTACTGATTCGGTAAGATGCTCTTTCATCCAGTATTGGTTGGAACTTCTTGATATCGTGGTTTCTAATTGTGGCTTGAACTCGATTACCCTGCATTGCAAAAAGATATTGTAAAACACTAAATATTAAATTAGTTATACAATTTACAAATTAAGCAAACAGATTACCATCTGATCTTGCAAGACTGCATCTAAGCTCCACACCTCATTAGGTCTTTGTTTGGGGTGAGACTTCCAAATACTAATCACACGGGCCAGTATCTTGGCATCATCAAGCATTGGGTCGAGGTCACACAACTGAGTTATATTAATCTCCATTTTTTAACTACAAAGAGAGAAAGAAACATTAATGTTTCTGATATAACTAAAATAACAATAAAATTCAAGCATTCATCAATTTCAAAATTAAAATCTTTACCAAGGGTGTATATAGATATTTAAAGAAGAAATGAAGATGAACAAAGGTGAGTATAATTGTGTGTGTGTGTGCGCCTGGTATTTATAATCAATGCAGTAGGGTTTGACATTGATTTGAGTTAGTTCCAATTTAGTAGATAACTTTGGAAAGGATTTTATCATTAAAACTGATTATAACAAAAAAGAGGGATGTTTGAAGAATAGGTCAAAAATATTTTCAGTTTTATGTTTGAAGATTAATGTTTTTCAAAAAAGTTCCTATAATTTTGAACATTAATGATTTTCGGTTAAGACTTTCTGTAATTACCTCGTTGACTCAATTAATGAGACGGTGAAGACATATTTTATCAAAATTCATCAACCGTCAATTCATTTACTGGACCAAATCGATATCCAGTTGTCACAAGTTTGATTCATATGGAATCTCGCAAGTCACCTACCAAGAGCTTGTTTGATGCTGACTCAAGCAGGATTTCCATCTTCATTGTGAATACATAAGTATCACTCGGATGTTCTGGCAAATATCACAATGATATTGCGTAGGACTCTTGTTAACAACTTGTAAACTTGATGATGTTCAACAAGTGTTTGAAATGGAATGTGTCATAACGAGATTTTTATTGATCTCTTGGCTCTAGACCTCGATAGTGCTTTTTGGTTTTATTACTCCGGGGCTAGGGCAAAATTGCCACCTATTCAATATCAACAATCTCGGAATGAGATGTCAATAGATAACGTGTGTATCTCCGTGACAAATGAGACAAGTTTATGTTGAGAGAAACCCGAATGGCTGGGAAGGGTTGTGCATTGCATCACTGGGTCCATGATGTCGTTTTCAATGTCAGCAATCAACTTGTGATTTTGACAGCATATGTATTGACCCAGTTTCTGCCTTAAGTTGTGTGGAGGGCTTCTTTGTTTACACCCTTTATCCATACATTTCCTTTTAATTCTTCAACGCCTTCACTGCTTACCAAGACGTCATTACTAACACCTTGTTGTGATTGTTCCAGTGTTAGCTTAATCTTAGTCGGCATTATTCCCATGCTATTTCTAACTTTGGATTATCCTTGGGTAGATCCTCCGGTTCTGGTTGGATCATAGGATTGATTCCTAACCTAACCACCTTATGGCCTCAGAATCGTCGTGAAATTAAGATGTTGTTGGGTGTAAGATCGAACCATAAAACCTTTTCTTACTTTTCAGCACATTGAGTCGAATAGATCATATTTTAATTACATTTTCTCCCCTTATTTTAAATAACAAACAATTAGTTTTTGAAATACCTTGTGATTAAAATATGTCTTGAAAATTCCGTGGGAGAAAATATTATCAGCATGAATGGTCTGGAACATTTTGATAATGTTTTGAATACATAAGAATTGTCGTTGTTGATGTATCCAAGAACATTAAAACTTTGTTTTTCGAAAAACTCCCCCTCAAAAATAGGACCTATTGAAAAATTGTTGTCTTTTAAAAATATTGTGAGGGTTAGAGTGTTGAACACACAATTTTTGAAAGATTATGAATTGCCATCGAGAAATTCTTGAAAAATTATGTTTAACTTTTTGAAAAACCAAATGTTAGATGACTTATCTTCTAACGCTAAGGGTAAGCACACTCATACGTACATTATCCTTTTTCTTGAGCTAAAAACATTGAATATCTTGTAAGAACAGCTCAAGACCGAGAAACGTTAATTTTCTCGTTGTGAGGATAAGTTATCCTTATAGATAAACTTTCCTTTCTTTGAATTCTGAGTTATGTACTAATATTTGCACATAAGCCATCTTATAAAATTAGAAATGACATGTTTTGAAACTATTTGCAACTCTCGCTCGAACTTCATTTACACACTCGTGTCAATGTTAATTGGTATGTGTGTAATTACACATACCTTTTACCTTTAAAATCGACCCTAAACGACCAAAAAATACACATAAAATGCCATAAATATGCCTGTTTTTGTGTTTGAGCTGTGCAGGTACCGAATATTCACTAAAGGACAAAATCGAAGCTAAACCGGACAAAACTGAGCACGGATTTAGAAAGAGCGCGAAAAACTGAGGCCAAGGGTTCAAAAGGATTGAAAACGGAGCTAAAACGGAAATTTCCGGATCGACTCGACAACATTTGTGCATTTAATGAAGTCAAGACGAAGTCAAAATGAACCCCGGGATACGGCTTTAGAAAGAGCGCGGAAAACCAAACCCGAAACCCTATCATGATTAAAGTGGGCCGAATCGTACCCATTTTAGTGGGCCGGGTCAGCCCACTTTAACTATTATACCTTAAAATCAAAACCTTTTTTTTTATAAAACCCGGCCCAAGCCAAAACTAAGCCCATAGCCTTAACGGGTGTTTACACCACAAGGACGTACGCTGCAAAGATAGCTACAACGATTGGGGTCCTAACCTGCCAAAACTATAAACCTTTCCCACCACTTGGGACTAACTTTGCAAGAAACGTGTATAAGTTGAAGGACTAATTGTGGCAAAACCCCCAAACCCTCACCCCACGTTTTAAACTACTGTTTATCTTCTTTCACCTATTCTCGCCAAAAACACAACCCCACCCCTGTCACCATCAACACCTCGAAACACCCTTCAAATCCCTCCAAAACAGTCACCAACACTCACCCCACATTCAAATCCAGCTTGGCAATCCTATTACTCCCTATTGGTCAAGATTTTTTTAACGGCTTAGATTCAAAGGTGTGGGCAACAAGCAAGATTGAAGGCTAGGATTTGCTTATGACTTTCTCCTCACAAAAGAAAACCAACAAGCACACTCTGAAGGGAAGCTCAGTTGCTATAAATTGAAGAATCACAAGATGAAGAAAGGGGCACCACCCCTGGGATTTAGTTTTAGTTTTTATTTTTTTAGTCATTGTAACCTTAATTTAGTTTTTTAGCTACATTCTCTTGTAAACCTTTTAATTTTAATGGAATTTGAAGTTTAAGTTTATTAAAAATTGTTGCTACTGTTCCCCTTTATTTAATCAGTTTTAGTGATATTGTTTGATTTAAATTGATATTAAGTGATGTTAGTTGCTAAGATTTATATGTAATCAGTTAAAAAAAGTTGTTTTCATAAGTCATTAACTAGTAAAACCTGTCTTGAAAATTTTTAAGGGGTGTTTGGCACAGCTTTAAAATGGGTCAAAAGCTGTGTGAAATGGGTTGAAGTCTTTTAGAAATCTTCAGTGAGCTGATTCATGGTCATTCGGTTTAGTTTATCAAAAGTCTTCAGTTTAAAATCAATTTTTCAAGTCTTTCCTAAGTTTTCCTAAAACTGTTTTAGTCCAAAACTTTTTTTTAAGCTTATCTAGTTAAGTTGATATAAGCAGCCTATGAGACTTGATTTGAGTCTCATTTGAATGACAAGAGTTGCATTTCATAGCATTTCAGTTCACTTTTGTTTTTAAACCAATCTGTCAAAAAATGTTCAGTTAAGTTTTCTTTTTATTTTATTTTATTCAAAAAAGGCCTTTTTCCAACTCAAAAACCAGCAGCTTTTTATGAATTTCAAGCCATGATCTTTTGCTAATAAGCTCACCCCAAATCACTCTTAATATATTTTTCATTAGTTTTAGGTTTTGAGCTTATTTGAGAGCTTTTTCATAAGCTCTAAATAGCCATTTGTAGATTGCATTAAGCACCTCCCCTGGTGCAAAACAGCACCCTTTGGTGCCCTTTTCATTGCTTATTTTTGATCCTCACTCTTAGTTCTTGGCTTTTATAGAGAGCCAATAAGCCCCTCTATAAGCTTATGTAGGACATTCACCTTAGGAGCCCCTTTAGAGTGCTTAAAATTAGCCCCTAAGTACCCATTTTGACTATTTTGTGCAGGCTTAGGCTTAGAGCTTATTTTGAGTTTCCTGGCTTATTGGCTTAATCTTTATAGCTTATTCTAGTTTTAGCTTGCCTATTTAGTTTAGATACTCATCTGCCTTAACTAGGTTCCCTTTGCTTTAGCTTATTTCCCCTTATAAGCCCCTAGTTAGCTTATCTTTTTTGCCTTAGCTTTAGAATAGTTAAGTCTGCCCCCCCCCCCCCATTTAGTGCTTATTCACTTCATAACTTTAGCTTATTTTTATCTGCATTAGCTTATTAGGATTAGGTTTGTACTGCCCTTGCTTATTTACTCTTTTCTTTGCTTATTTTGTCTAAAAATCCAAAAAGTAAATAGCATTTGAGCCTTGTGCTTATTTTAGCATCCTGTCTGTCCTTTTTGCACTTTTCCAGCTTATTTGTTGGCTTTAAGAAATAGTTGTAGTTATATTAAATGCTTATTGTCGTGTGCTCTATAAGTTTGTGTAAAAAAATTTGAATTTAAAAAGTTACTGTAGCAATATAAAAAAAAGGGTGGGAGTGGGACTCGAACCCCTCCCCTCACGCTCACAACACAACACACTTACCACTCGGCCCGGCAGGGCTATCCATTCATTGTTTGCAAAGTTTAATATAAGACCCTTTTTAGCCCATTAGCTTATAAGCTCTTTCCAGCTTATTCTGAGCTTATTCATAAGCTCAATCTCGGGTTTCTTATTTTTCTTAGGTTAGTTTTAGGGTAAAGTATTTTAGGTAATTTTCTCAGAATTTTTAAAATTAGTTTAGTATTTTTTATAATTTAATTTCTTTAAAAGTTTTAAAAATTCATAAAAAATACAAAAATTATCAAAAAAATATTTTTCTTTTTTAGGAAATTTTCTTTAGTCATATTTTACGTAGGAAAAATAGAAAAACTTTCGTAGGGTTAATTTTGCAAACTTTTGATTTTTAAAGAACGGGTCTCGGGCCCGGTTTTCGTTTTGACTCGTTTTAACTCAAATTAACTCCGTTTTCGGTCTAGTCTTTTTCATTCTTCATTATTAGTCCCCTAGAGTAGATTAGAAGTAAAAATTTCTTTGTAGGGTTAATTTTTAAGATTTTAGGTTTTTGACCCCTTGTTCGGGATTCCTGCTCTCGTTTTTCAGTTTAATTTCATAATTTTTAGGTTTTTCTCAATCGTTTTTGCTTGTTATTGATTAATTTAGATTTTTACACTCTCAAATCATTAATCTCATTCAAACTTTAATTTTCCGACTGTATCGATTCTCCAGCACAGCCTCGCTGGGGATAAACGACCTGGGAACATTCTATACTACTTCTCGGTTTCATTGATTGTTTTTAGATTATACTTGTAACACCCTCAAATCTGAGTATGCAGCGGAATGTTGAATATCTGAGGCGTTACATTATTAGGTCAATAGCACAAGATCTGAGAACGACTACTAAGCGTGTCGTTTGAAAAAGATACATTGGATTAACAAAATACTTGTTTGTTACATAAGCTCATGGCTTCAAATAGTTCAACAAAATAGATAAAGATTCCGGTTTATAACAATTGTCCCCAAAGTGTAATAAGACCCCAAATCTTAAGTGTTGACTCTTCAATTATTTGACTTCCCATTGTATCATCGGCACCTCGTGCCTTATTGACCTGGCAAAACATGCTTAAAACGCAACACAAAGTTGGTGATTTCATATTTTATGTAAATCAATTATAATCCGCGCAAGATTTCCCATGCATGATAAGCAACAACATGCAAACATCATAAAAAGTAATTACCGTTTCCCCTAAGCTCAGACACCGAAGCTAGACAGTAATGAAATGCAAATATTAATTTTGCCAACAGGTGTCCGTAAATAATTTGCTAACCCTAGCAACATCCCAATTCGAACATGGTATGGCGTTTCGTTGTCCCAGTATAGCTAGTCACCCGAAACGGATTTCAATCCTTAATAGATCTATCCATAACATTTCGCGCCCGCAACAATGTAATTCCCATCACATCCATCGCAATAACGTTCAGATCATGGGGACATAAAGGGGTTATGGTAACTTAGGCAAACACGTAATCATGAATAAAATGTACACTTGCGTCCAATTTGTAAAACAAAGCATGTTCTCACCCCAAGGATGTAAATCATTTAAATAATTGTAAAGCATGGGGCTATGAACTCACCTTTAGCCTGTAGTTTCTCTCTGAATGATAACAAGTATCCAAGTAAGTAGTGGGTCACACCGTCAAGTACCTAAGTAAGTACGGTCAAGTCTTAGTTTACACATTTAAGCTAACGACTCATTGTATAAACAAATCCCATTTAAGTTTATAAACATCCAGTATAACACTTTTGGTGTGGTGACACGCAAGATCATTGCATTTATAATTTCGATTGATTCTCAGAGAAACGTGAAAGACATTATTAATGAAAATATACATTATTAATAACTTGTTTATTACAATAGCCGTTCGATGTCCGAAACATCTAATGTTCGAGCAACCGACGTGATTTTGATGTTTCATCTATTTTCACACTTTTGTTCTAACATACCCTTAAGTTCTTAGTTATTCCACTTTAGTCCCTAGGTTTATAAATATATACTTTTATATTTTAAACCTTTTAGTTTCGGAAATGACACAATTAGTCCCTTAGGTTTACAAAATGATAGTTTAGGTTTTTATGGTTACACTTTCATCCTTAAGTTTCAGAATATTTCAAAAATAGTCCCTGGAGTTATTGAAATACAAGGAATGACAATTTAATCCCTTAGGTTTCGGCATTTACGGTTTTAGTCCCCCGACTTTGTAAAAATCGCATTTTCAACTCAATTAAATCCCGACAAGTGACATTTGGCCTTATTTAGTCAAAATTATCCGTATAAGCCGTTATAGCTTATGTATAAGCTCTAAAGAGCTTATTATGGCTTAATGGGCCTTATCGGGCCCATTAAGGTCCAATAAGGGTTCTAAAGGTCCGAAACGGTTTTATTAAGTCGAAAAGGGTCCAATAAGGTCAGTAGAGTCTGATAAACTTAAAAGAAGCTCGGGGAGCTTATTGGAGCTTATTTCAAGCTTATTGGGCTTATAGGCCCAATAACTTAACCCGATAAGGGTGTTTAGAGTTTTTAGACTTTTCCTAGTGCTTTTCCAACTTGTATTAAGCCTAACAAACTGTTTTCTTTTCAGCTTATTCCAAATAAGCCAATAAGCTATTAAGAAATTCTGTTGGGCCGGTCTTGGGCCCGTTAAGGCCCGGTAAGGTTTTTAAAAGGTCTTGTTGGGTCCATTAGGGTCCGTTAAGCTCATTTAGGTCTAATAAGCACTTAGGAGGTCCGTTGCTTATGTAGCTTATTCAATAAGCTAATAAGCTCATCGTTGGGCCTATTGGGCCCGATAGTAACCCGGTAAGGGTTTAAGTGGTTCGGGCCTTCTCCTTTAAGGACTACTAACTTATCTTAGGCTCGTAAATATCTTATAAGTCGTTTAAGCTCGTGAATAAGCCGTCCTAGCTTATTCGTGGCGTATGGGCCTTGTGGACTCACGAAGATGGGTCGTGTAGTCCACTAAGGGTCCGAAATGTTTATTAGTGTGTTAAATGGTTCCGTTAAATCGTCTAGCACCAAAGTGAATGTGTTTAACATTTTCTAATCGTGACCCGTGACATGCAATCGTTTATTATCGTCGAATATATGTTTCCACACCCCTATGTCGTGATTACAACCATAGTTTACGTATAATATTTGCATACGTTCATGTAGAAGGGTTTGTGTTCATGTTAATGTTCAAGTACTCGTGTAAGCGAAGTAATTAAGCCCTAAATCGTCGTTAGCCATCTCGTACATGCGTTTTATTCGTTTTCTTGCACAACACAAGTGTTACCCAACTTTATATGTACATGAACCATGCGTGGGACGTACCATGCATGTTCATGTACGCCTTTCATGTTAAGTACAACTAAACGAGACCCTCCTAACTAAACACGAGTAGAAAATAGATGGCATAAGGTATTTAAAGCTAAATTCGAGACTTACAATGGTCCAAGAGTTCCTAGTCGTGGATTGATGAGGCAACCCGACTCTTATACACCCAAACGTGTACGAATAGGGTTTCCAAAGCTTATAAACCCACACTCCTTATGCTCGTGTTTTCCTTCTAGTGTATATTGGTTCGAATGAAGCAAGGAAACTCATCCTGTTCATTCTGAAGTGCAATCAGACAACTAACCCGACAACTATAGCCTCCCCTAAAGCACTATTGGTTTCATCAAGGTTATTTGGCACTTTTTCCCAATCTTGAGTCAATATGCTTTTGCTTCTTTAAATTGCATTAAAAAAATCGATTTGTTTTCCTCCGTATCAAAGTTAAATTAGCAATTAAATTTTAGCAAGCGCAACAGACCACATCAACACATTCTCAAGCATTTAGATCAACCTGATTATCATTAATCATATATTTGATGAATCAGGAGTAGACATTGCTATCATACCTTCTCAAAACATATGTGTTGTTAATGGATCAGGTTGCTTCAGATGTCGTCTCACATTATCATACACATTACTTTCATCATGATTTTGTACCTGTTCCAATGGCTGACCAGTAGAACTGGATTCTTCATGTGAGACCTCCTGAATCTTTACCATGTAGCTGTAATGTGCTTCCAATTCCTGTTCATCAATCTCTTCATCCATGTCCCTCTAGCCAATCAGCTTGCTCAGCTTGCAGAGGAACACCTTGTTCAGCTTGTTTGCACATCATCATCTTTTCCTTGTGATACGCGTAGTCTTTAACCCGCTTTGGCTTCCTGCATTCCTTTGCATAGTGCCCATATCCCTTGTAGTTAAAGCACTGTATCCCAGTCTGTTGCACCACCTGACTGCCCACAAGTGTTTTCCCAATCCCAGCAACTGTCATTTTGCCTTTGATTCCCAAAACTACGAACTTGCATTGACTAATTCTCGTTTGTTATAAGCCTTGGTCGGTATCTTTTAGTCTTGTTCCTGGAGTTTGAAGAAGTTCGAAGGTTGTTGTTGGTAGGTTTGTAGAGCCTTTTGAAATACTTTGCAAGGAGTGCCAAATTCTTTTGCATGTCCTTATCCCTCTGAGCTTGTTCAGGATCAACTGTCTTCTTCAGAGACAGACTCAGATTGAGGTGTAATTGGTTTGGCGACCTCTTTGCCAATATGCTTAGAAGCACTAGTCTTGTAGAAGATGATGTTGCATTAGATCTTAGAGGTTTTGGTGCTTGACATAGTAATTATCTGATATTGTTGAGCAGCCCTTAAGTAGTGCTATGGCTGATTTGCCACTTTTGGCTATTCTCTCGAAGCAACGGATATCATTAACTTTCATTTGATACTGCTTTAAGAATGTCAAAAATGTGTGATATGAGATGGTGTCTATTCATTTGATTGCGAGATAGACCATCGCCACAAAACTTGACCATTCTGTTTGAAGATGATTGAAGAAATTGAACATTACCACCTGCATAGTAGTACTTCAAGTATTCCTTGTCAACACATATCATCAGTTTTTATAAAAACCGTTAGTAATACGAATCCATTGATTCTCCATCACGAGAAGTAAACTTCTCCCAAATCCCAGAACAGCTTGGTCTTTACATCTGTACGTTCAAGATTCAACCCTGGTTGCAATCAAAACATAAAGCAGCCTTTCAATGGCTATTCCACATTTAGTCGCTTGTTGACTGCATCACAGTGAATAGATTTCATCTCCAATACCAGTTAACAGCAAGAAAATTGCTTCCTTTTCAGACAGAAAATGATTCTTTGTTCGCTGGAGTCATGTTCAAATACAGTTTTTCAGTTGCTGTATGTTTGTTGAATCCTGCAAGTAACGACCTTCACCGCTGCTGGCACAGCTTGAATAAGTACAGCTTGTTGGCCACGTAGGGACCCAATAAGTATGCATTTTTTCAGACCTCACCATTAATTTTTTGTCAATGTACCATAGAAAAACGTGATCTCACTGAGAATATCTTCCTGGTCCAAGCATTGGTGGACGTGCTCTTTCAGAACAGCTCATGATATTATTTATGCATTTACTATCTGTTGAGGATGTATTGGACTGGAGTAGACATGAAGAATAATGGATATTAATTTAATGAAGTGTGAAAGTTGTTCGATCTTAAGTGGATTGAATGGTGGAATTGAATTGTTGTTGAATCATTCAAGCGTTCACGGGATTTTACACGTCTATGATTAAAACCGATAAAAGAATTAACGGGATTTTACAAAATCAATAGAAAACCGTGAATGATTTGATTCGGAATCAGCGGCCAATGATTTAATTGTATAAAAACAGATAATTGTCTGGCTAGGGTTACAGCAGATTGTTTAAATAGGCTCACCAATCTGAAATGGGCCTAAAAATACAGATGGGCCGTGAGCTAGAACAAAAACATGTCCTACAACAAATTCAAAAAACTGAAAAATTCAATTAACTCATAGTAAAAAACGAGGTGTTTGGGCTTACGAACATCCATAACTACTAAAGGGAGGTTTACAGCGTAATTCGCTTGTTTTTTTCTCTCGATTGAGAGGTCCACAGGCCTGAAAACGACTTACGGATCAAAAGTTATGGCTGTTTTACTGAAACCCTTTTCTTCACACAAGATTTCTAGACAAAACGCAGTGCTATCTTTAACCAAAACGCAGTGACTTTAATCAAAACGCAATGACTTTTTAACCAAAACGCAATGACTTTTTAACCAAAACGCAATGACTTTTTAACCAAAACGCAATGACTTTTTAACCAAAACGCAATGACTTTTGAATCAAAACGCAATGACCATTTGGTCAAAACGCAACAAAATAAAAAATTGGGCAGAGTATTCCTTAGTCAAAACGCAATATATGTCTTCAAAACGCAACCTGCAATCAAAACGCAACCAAGATCAAAACGCAACCATTGATCAAAACGCAACCAATGATCAAAACGCAATTAAAAAAATCAAAATGCAACAAGAAGAAAATCAAAACGCAACAAGAAGAAAATCAAATCGCAAAAAGAAAAAAGACAAAAACGGCACAAGAAACAAGAACTTTTTCCAGTTTGTCAAAAACGCAACCTAGAAAAATACGATTTTTTTCACTAAAAATCGCCTTATAATCACCATTTTTGACCTTTTAACTTGATTTCTCTTTGCACAAAAAGCTACCTATGCCTAGATTCTTGCTTAATAACATAAACATTCATACATCTAAGCACAAAAATATTCGAGTTTGATTTTTTGCCTTTGACTTCTTTTGACCCACGTAATTTGATCATGTTGAACTACAAAAACTACACGAATCAACTACGAATCCACACGTAGCTCTGATGCCAATTGTAGGATCCCATTAACACTTCACTTCATACAATCGATCACGAAATCGAACTAGAAATGAGAAAGAAAGATTGAGTTGTTTAGAGAGAGAAAGAGGAGAGAAAAAATGAGAGAAAAAGATATTTTTAGATATTTTGAACAACTTACTTTTCCAAGTGGAAACATTCTTAAATACCTCGTACACTAATAGATTAAAAGGACAAGCGCGGGATATTTAACTAGGACCCGGGCTCGGGTTTTGCTTGGGATTAAACCCGAAACATATACAATATTAGATTATCTATCGAGCCCGATTCCCGATATTATCCTATTACAACATTAACTAATTAAAGTCCGAAGCTCCATCGTAGAGTGACCGAACTTCCTTGTTCAACTCAATAAATTAAGGCTAACAATATAGCAAATGTGAATAGTATGCTAACCCATGAAAACCACACATCTCTCATATGGGCTGTTAATGGAGCGCGTGTGGTTTACCGGCACATTAATAAGAGAACATAAGTGAGAGGTGATGTGGGACTCCCTCGAACAGACTCGAGCCAAAAACCAAGCGGGGTTTTGCATGGTTAAATTCACCATCTTATTCATGATTCTCGGCATCCTAGTTATGACTAGTAGATGAGCATATCCAAGATTAACATGCCATTGATCAAAATCAATGAATTTCAAATTAACTAGGAATTTCATAGAGAATGAAATTGACAAAGACATTGTCTACCTAAAATAAATTCGTGATGTGATTACGGCAACTCTCTTCATAAACGAATCTAAAATATGGATCCTAACCTTAATTTAAGATCGGGTAATTAATTAAGGTATATTCATGCTTACTAAAACTGTTTTATCTTATAGATGTCTACTAAAAATGGTGTCAATCCTTCCGCTCCAAATCCCGCACATAACTCAAACTTCTCATTACTCTCAGTTCTTGGGAAGGAAAGACTCACTGGACCTAACTATATGGACTAGATGCGAAACCTTAGGTTCACCCTAAGGTACGAGAACAAAGCGTATGTTCTCGATGAGCAAATTTCCACAATCAATGATGATTCAACCTAAGAAGAGATTGAAGCTCACCAAAAGTACTATGATGATGCAAACAAAGTGTCATGCATCATGGCATCTTCCATGAGCCCTGAACTACAAAAGACTTTTGAGAACACTTGGGCTTATGAAATGAACCAACAGCTCAAAGAAATGTTTCAGGCAAAGGCAAGCAAGGAACGTCTTGATGTTGTTAAATCCCTCATGGCTTGCAAACTAAAACCTGAAGCCTCTATTTGTGCTTTTGTCTTAGAGATGAAAGGGTACTTTGACAGATTGGAATCTCTGAATATGATGTTCGATGCTGAGCTTTCTATCAACATAATCCTATCCGGTTTGCCAGCTGATTACAATTAGTTTGTGCTCTCGTATCAAATGAACAAGAAAGAGACCTCAATAATAGAACTTCATAGATTGTTGTAAACCGCTGAGCAAGGGATTAAGAAAATTGATGTGCCCTCTACTTCATCAGCTTCTGTGTTGACCGTTGGTCACAATGCAAAGAAAATAAATACTTTTCATTCCAACTGGAAAGGAAAGGCAGCAAAAGGAAAGTCCGATTGTGGGTCTAATAGAAAGGCTGAATCTGAGATTGCACCCACAAACGATCCAAAGGAAGCAGTGTACTTATACTGCAACACAAAGGGGCATTGGAAGCGTAGCTGCCCAAAACATTTGAAGGACCTCAAAGACGGAAAGGTCGAAAAGGGTAGTCACTCGGGTATGTTTATGATCGAACTCCACAATACTACAACTTCGAATTCGTGGGTCCTGGATACAGGGTGTGGTACTCACATTTGCACTGTTTTACAAGGTCTAAAGGAAAGTAGGAGGTTGAAGCATATAGAGCTCAACTTAGTCATGGGAAAAAGGAAAATCACGCCTGTGACAAGGATTGGAAAGTACGAGCTCATGCTGAAGTCTGGAGTTAGGATAGATTTAAATAATTGCCATTATTCGTTAGAAATGACAAGAAACATTATTTCTTTTCATGCTTTGTTTAAGGATGGTTATAAATTTTCATTTGATAAAGAGAATAGAGACATTCTGGTTTATTTAAATGGTTGTTTTATGTTTAAAGCTTCTCCTTGCAAAGGCATATATGAAACTGCTGAATGTATTAGTCATAATGGCAATGTGATTTTAAATGTTGGTTCGTCTAATGAGCTTGATAAATCAAAATTGTCCCATCTTGGGCATGTAAACAAGAAACGCATCGCCCAACTCCAAAAGGATGAAATGTTAGAATCATTCGACTTCAAATCAGATGATGTATGCGAGTGTTGCTTATTGGGAAATATGACTAAATCACCATTCATAGGATCATGTAAAAGAGGTGAAGGATTATTGGACTTAGTACACACAGATGTGTGTGGACCATTCCGATCTGCCACAAAACATGGAAAACGCTACTACGTTACGTTTATTGATGATTTTAGTAGATATGTATAGGTTTATTTGATTAAACATAAGTCGGATACCTTTGAAGTATTCAAAAGGTATCAAAACGAGGTAGAGAACCAACTGGGTAGAAAGATAAAGGTACTCCGATTCGATAGGGGAGGAGAATACCTTAGTATCGAATTTTTTGATCATCTTAAAAACTGTGGTATAGTTTCACAGTTAAATCCTCCTAGAACACCGCAACTAAATGGAGTTGCTAAGTGGAGAAATAGAACCATGTTAGACATGGTTCGATCTATGATGAGTCAAGCAACACTTCCAATAAGCTTATGGGGTTATGCATTAGAGACAACCACCCATATCTTAAATCTTGTACCTACTAAGAAGGTTTCGAAGACACCTTTTGAGACGTGGAAGGGAAAACGTCCTTCTCTTGGGCATATCAAAATCTAGGGTTGTGAGGTTTTCGTTAGACGAGAAGCTTAGGACAAATTAGAAGCCAGATCTGAAAAGTGTATTTTCGTCGATTATTTAGAAGAGTCATATGGATATTTGTTTTACAAACCCAAGGATAATGTGGTATTTGTAGCTCGAAGAGGAGTGTTCCTTGAGAGAGAAATGCTATCTAAAGAGGACAGTGAGAGTAAGATAGACCTTGAAGAAATTCAAGAGTCTGCTGATGAAGAACCTATAGTAAACACTGACACTCAACAAGAGGTTGTGACACTTGTTAAGCCTGATGATATATCCTTACCCATTCGCAGAACAAGTGGTAGAGTAAGCAAGCCTCCTCAGTTCTACTATGGTTTCCATATTGAAGAGGACAAGATTATTGATAGTACACTAAGTAAATTGGATGAGCCTGCTAACTACAAGGAAGCGATGGCAAGCCCTAAGGCAGCTAAGCGGAAGGAAGCTATGAAAAGCGAGATTCAGTCTATGTATGACAACCAAGTTTGGAATTTGGTTGACACTACACCCAGTCTTAAGACGGTGGGATGTAAGTGGATCTTCAAGAAGAAGGGGGACACAGCAGGATGGGAAAGTACACCACATATATACAGGTTGGTAGCGATAAAGTGGTTATAACTCAACGCCATAAGGAATTGATTATAAGGAAACCTTCTCACCAGTAGCTAAAATAAAGTCAATTAGGATAATGCTTGCCATAGCTGCATTTCATGATTATGAAATATGGCAGATGGATGTCAAGACCGCTTTCCTTAACGGAAAACTGACAGAGGATGTGTTTATGGCACAACCAAAAGGTTTTGAAAATGCAAAGTATCCTAAAAGAGTGTGCAAGCTTCAAAAGGCCATTTATGGACTTAAACAGGCTTCTCTAGCGTGGAAAATCTCTACTTTCCGAGTGAGAAGTCACACAGTTTGGATTTTCTAGAAGCGAAGATGAGTCTTGTATATATGTAAAAGTCAGTGGGAGTGTTGTAGTCTTCCTGGTATTATATGTGGATGATAAACTACTCATAGGAAACGATATCCCAATGTTAGAAAGTGTAAAAGATTGGTTGGGGAAATGTTTCACTATGAACGATTTTGGGAGTATAATGCAAACATATATTCGTGTATAGAAGATTTACAAAGATAGGTCAAAACGTCTTATAGGACTTAGTCAAGACACGTGCTTAGATAAAATTTTGAAAAGATTCAAAATGGATAATTCTAAGAGAGGGAATCTACCCTAACATCATGGTATAAAGATTAGTAAGGATTTATGTCCGAAAACTGATGAAGAACTGGACAGAATGAGTTGAGTCTCATATGCTTCGGCTGTAGGATCAGTTATGTATGCCATGACGTGTACAAGGCCTGATGTCTCCTTTTCTTTGAGCATGGTGAGTCGACATCAGCAGAATCCTGGTGAAGGTCATTGGAGAATTGTAAAGAATATTCTTAAGTATTTAAGAAATACTAAAGACAGGTTCTTAGTTTATAGTGGAGAAGAAGAACTTAGAGTGACTGGTTATTGTGATGCAAGTTGGTAAACAGATAAAGATGATAGTCATTCACAGTCTGGTTGGGTATTCTTGCTGAATGGGGGAGCGGTGACATGGAAAAGTTCAAAGCAAGATACAGTATAGATCAAGATCCACATACGAGTTCCAAGTAATATTGCAGTTTTGTGAACTTTCAAAGGAAGCTAATACTGATGAAAGAAATTCATTAGAGATCTTTATAGTTGTTCCAACAATGTAACAAGACCCCATTGAAAAAATTTCTGTAGATAAAGAGAGTGCGGTTTGCCTTATCTAAAGAAAGAACCCAAGGATCACAGAAAGTCAAAGCATATTGAAAGAAAATACCATTTTGTTCGAAGCAAAGTAGAAGAAGGACACGTGATTGTGAAGCACATACGATCAGAGGATAATCCAGCTGATCCATTCATAAAGGCATTGTCTAAGTCCAGACACGATGAACATGCTAGGAGCATAGGATTGAAAGATAATATAAAGTTTTAGTTGTTAGTTTGAATTTAGAACATTATAAACAATGATTGATATTATAATAGATTTGGTTATTAAATAATAAAGTTTTGTTTATTTGCATGTGTGCTACCATTTACTATTGTTTATCATTGTGTTTCATTTTTGCATGTTTAGAATCTACTTCCTGAGTACTTAGTTTACTTAAACCTCCTCAGTCATTCATACTACAGGAAGTAAGTATTAATTTAAGACTGTCATGGAGTGTTAGTAGATTGTCTATAAAGATTAGACATAGCATAAAGAATGCTACAACACTCATGAGTACTTAATGGGAATTAAGTATAGGAGAAACCCGTACTTAGAGAGATTACTTCATGGATTAATATCACGAGTAATTATAAGATGATAATATCTTCTATTCTTAAAATGGAGATACATCGAGTTTCAAGTTTTTCAAGTCTGTTATACTTTAGTTTATTCAAACGCTGCGTGTAAATGCCAGTTATAAAGTATATGCTAGGTATGACATAATGGAGTTGACTATTTCTATGTAATCCAAAGTTTATTTTTTCCATTTTCCTAAATGGAAAGCGATATCATATTGGCCCCTTAATGATTAGATGGTTGACGTAAATGTGCTCGGACCTGGCGGGACTAAATTGAGGTGTTCAATATATATCCCACCATAGTAGGTCAAATAATTAGAAATCAGGAAACATAATGTTGAACCTAGAGATTGATTAAAATCTATGTCTCAGGTTCATATGATATTAGTAGAACAAAGGAATAGTTGATCACTTATCTAAGGGCTGTCTTAAAAATAAGATTCAGAGTTCAACAGTTACATTGGATGGCACTCTCTGCTTAGTTAATCAGGATAGACTTAGACCAATTATAGTTGATGACTTGTCCAAGTGGGAGACTGTTAGATTTAGTGTCCAAGTTCATAACTAATTGGTAAGACTGTCGTTAAAAGTAAAGTCCTTTTGGGTTGCCCTCAGTGAACCATTAAGAGAAATAATAAAGGAGAGATAATATTAATTAGAATTAATATTATATGTATATTTAATTGGCTTATTAATTTATTAATAGTTGGTAAATTAATTAGAAGCTTATTATAAAGAAACATGGGCTGAATATGAACTAATACAAGGTGTATTAAGTTGAATGGGCCGGGAAGACCCATAAGGGACCCATGGGACATTTTTTGGGGGAGTAACACATCCCTCCAAAGAGCTATTCCAAGTCCCTTCCTCTCAATATAAATAGAGGGTATTGCCAAAGGCTTATTTGCTCATTATCTCGTCTTTTCTTATTTCTACTTCCTTGTTAACAGAGTCAAGCTCGTGTTACAACCAGTTTGTAGGAGTTCTAATCCCATTTCTCTTTGGTTTGTGGTTGTGAGCTTATTTAATGTATACTACCTCGTTTAATTACACTTGGCCTCCGATTTTGGACCCAAGTGTATGTGTGTGAGAAATCCAATTTTCTTAATGGTTCGTATTTTCTTATTTATTTATTTATTTATTTATTTTAAGTTGCTTTTATTTATTAGGTTAAGATCCTTTAGGGTTTAGTTTCCTTCTTGCCCTAGATATATTATTGTTTTTGCTTTATGTTAATCTAGTTAAGGAATAGAAAACCCATCATGTAATTCGTTCATGAATTAGGAAATACTTACACTATCACAAGAGTGATAAAGCAATAGGTAGAATTGGATAACTAGCAAGAAGTAGTGCATCCTAGGTAAATACGCTTCATTGTATAATTGTTTTATTAGAATTAGGAGTGGTTTAATTAGTTTAAAACAAAGCCCCTTCAAAACCCAAGATTTTACTTGCTTTTTAAAAAAATATAAAAACACAAAAATAATCTTCTTTGAACCCTTAGACTTTAGTTACATTTAATTCGAGCCTTCCCAACCTATTCCCCTAGAGAATGATAACAACCCTCAAGTCTTACCTTAATACACTACAACGGTTAGGTACTCTGCCTAGGGAGTTGTAAAACCTTGTGTGTTTACAATGCACACATCAAGTTTTTGGCGCCGCTGCTGGGGAATAGTTAGGTTTTGAATTTTATTTATCTTAGGTCTACTCGCTTGATTCCTATCAAGGGAGAATTTAATTTCTTCTCAATTAGCTTTCTCGTAGTCTATCTTTTTCTTTGTGTGTTTGTTTTGTAATTTCCATTGACTCTTCCATTCTCTATCATGGGGAACGCGAATCCACAATTACCACCCTTCCCACTTACACCCCCATACCCATATAATACCTTACTTAGGGAAATCTATGTTCCATATGAGCATTTACCTAGGATGGATTTTTATGATCAACTCTCGTGTTTAGGATTAAATATCTTTAGTGAGGCCCTTTGATTGTGAATTTTATATACGCACAAATATAATATAATATTATACCAAAAAGAGCAATTAAGAACTTTCCTAAAGTCTCCCTTAAGAAAAGCTTACTCTAAAGGATATGTATATAATATATAATACGTATATTTAACCGGGAAGAATGATCACCCGGGTCGTTTCCCCAACGACTTGTGAAATTGAAACCACGTTTTAGCTTGGATTATGATTTGAATGAGAGAAAAGATATTTTTGATTTTCTATAACTACTAAATAAAAGCAACAATTAAGATGAACAATTAAAAGCAATTAAACACTTAAACTAATTAACGAGAGCAAATAAAACGCGACAAATAAGCAAATACACTAAGTTTAACCCCTAAAAATTCAAATTAAATTTATAAACCTAAAATAGGACAAAAGAAAATTTTAAGAAAAAGAAAAACAATTTTTAATTATTTTTGAATTTATTATGATTTAAAAACTAATTTAATCTAATTAAATCCTAAAAAATAGCAAATTAAGTCCTAAAAAACTAGAAAAATGATCTTTAAACTTAGAAAAGTCTAAAATATTAAACATTTAAAATTAGAAAAAACATAAATTTTTTTTTTTTTTTATATATTAACTATTTTTAAAATTAAAATCCTATTTTTAAACTTAAAATTAAAAGCTCAAAAATGAAAATTAAAATATAAAAGGTGTAAAAATGATTTTACTGAATGTAAACCTAAAAGTAATTTTTATAAAACTAAAAACTATTTTTTTGTAATTTTCTGAAACTTTAGTCTATTTTTTATGATTTTTCAATTTTTAAACCTACGAAAAATCCTAGAAAATTATAAAATAAAGAGAAAAATTTGGAAAATTCGAGAAAAGTCTAAAACCTAATAAAGAACACAAGAAAAATTAAAGGAGTTGCACAGCTTAAAGAATAAGCTCAATAAGCTTATGAATAAGCTACGGCTTATTGTTTATAAAGGAAATAAAAATATGTACAAGTATTAGATTGTGCAAGATAAAGCTTGCTGAACAATTGAAGTTCACCAATGGTAAATACTGTATGGACTATGAGGGAGAGGTCGTGGGTTCGAGGTCTGGTAACCTCACTTTTTGCTAAGTTTTTATTTTTTTATTTTTGCAAAACTGAAAACATAAAGTTGTAAATTAAGCTATTCTAAGCAACTTTAATAAAGACAACATAAGCTCATACTCAATAATAAGCTTAAAACAGCTTATGAAGCTGCTGTTACAGTAAGTAGCTTTTTGAGGTTCAAAAGCAAGAGATTTTTTAACTACAAAAGCTTGCATCACATTTAAGTTTCAGCTCATTTTGAAACTAAAAGTTGTTCTTAAAAGCTAATGATGTAAGGAAACTGAATCTAACAAGCTAATTTAATAACTAACACTTAAAGATATCTAAATCCTATGATGTAAAACAGCAACTCTGATCTATAACCAGAAACTCAAAAACCAGATAAGCTAGAAAACTTAAAAAGCTATGACAGAAGCTGAGCTTTAAGAAACTTAATCAACCACTATTACACTACTAATCTAAAGCTTAAAATCTAATTCTATAAGATGGAAATCTAAGTATAAAAGCTAGACACTAGTTACTACTGTTTTTGGTTTTTAGAGATTATATGAACTTTTAAAAGCTAATTTACCTTAATGAATAAGCTAGAAAATGAAAAACAATACTTAATCTATACTAAACTATATGTAATCTAAAAATTTACTAAGATTTAAAACCTAAATCCTATTTAAGTTATTCTATAATGGAGATCAAAAGTCAAACAGTAGTAACTAAGGTCACTAAAACCCTTCTTACTCGGCAGATGCAAATGGTAAAGCCACCCCCAATTGAAATACAGGTTAACCTAAATGGTTATCCTGCAGCTATTTACTCTAATTGAAAGTGAATAAACACAATGCACACATAAACCTATCCTAAAATGCTTGGATCAAAGTCTTGGCAATGAAAATTTAAGAGAAAAAGTACCCTGGTGCAGAATCACTTAAATTAACCCCTAACTTATTCATTTTTGAAACCTAAATTCTAAAAACTCTTTTCCTAATGATTATAAGTGAAATCAAAGCTGACTCAAACAAATTACACAAAATCCTTTGACTTTTGATTGTCAAACAAGGGATATAAACCTAAACAGCCCGAAAGGAATGATTACATAAATTAAAAAGAGCTTTAAAGATGCTAATCATTTGACTACAACATTGATACCAGACCTTAGTGAGCTAATGCACAGCTTAGAAAAAACATATGTAAACAGCTAAATAATCCAAAATTCTAAGAATCTACAATCAAATGCTACTATATTTTTGTTTTTAAGTAAATTTTAGACATAAATTTAACTACATGATCTAAAATAATTAAGCTAAAACAGATAATGAATAAGCACTATTTAACATTATTAAACTCAAATAAGCAGCTAGAAAATAGATAAGCACAATTAATAAGCAATTAAGCAAATCTAAGCTATTTAGGTAATTTTTAAGCTAAAAATTAAAGGACAAGTAATTAAATAGTAGACTTACAAAATACTTCAGCTTAACAGAAGCTAAGGCTCAATTGAGCTTAATCAACAGCTCTGGCTTATTAGAAATAAGCCAGTATAAGTCCTTGAGAGCCCTTCCCTAACTGGCTCTCCTTCCAAAAGCTCATAAGACCAATAGTAGGTAATTACTGGTTTTAGATATTAAGTAGAGCATTAAGAGAACCAACTTAAACATAAATCATACTAATAAGCTGGTAAGAGCTTATAGGAGCTTATGAGCATTTTAGCTTAACAATTGAGGAAAAAAATGAAAACTTAAAGGTGAGAAAGAGATAGCTTATGACAAATGTAAATACTGAATTTCATTCACTTAAAAACTTTGATTACATTACTTGAAAAGGAAATTACAAATCATTTAAGAAAAATTACATTAAGCTAAAAAGGAAATTTAAGCTACCCTAAAAGCTACTCCCTAACTAGATGCTGAATGTGTGTGAAGTGTGAGTATTTATAGGCTCCTGAAGAAGCTTCTAGCCCCCTTGTCAGTTAGACGCTCCTCCAATTTATATCCGTATGATCTTTTCAATGATTGGATCTTCATTGTCCACCCTTGGATCACTTTTCATCTCATACGGATTGCCAAGCTGGCAATCCTTGTTGAGGCCCTTGTACTTGTTGTGTGAGTGATAGTAGAGTAAATCCCACTTCTCCTTGTGCTTCCTTCGTGGCTTTGCTTGATGGTGAGCAAATGAGAACCTTGAATTTACAACTTTCTCCCTGCCATCATGCTTTAGAGCCTCTGAATTGTCTTAATCACCCCTTAATTTGTGTCTGGCCTTTGTTTTTGACTGTAGGTAACTTGGAGGAGATGATGAATAGTAACATGTCTTCGCGCCCTTTTTAACTGTAAAACGGGTAAAATACATTTGAACTTTGGGCTATTTGCAAATATAGTCCTTGTCTTTGTTTTATAAAAGATGTAGTGTAAAAAGACTTCCAAGTTTGGCAGAAATAGTCCATGTGGTTTTATAAGAGGAAAATGGGCTTTAGGGTTTTGGGCTTTTGGATCCGGGTATGGAATAAAGGGTTTAAGGCCCATTTGTGTAATTTTGGGTTTTTGTCCTTTTGTTTTTGACTTTTGTTGACTGAGAATTGACCAAGGGTTGACTTTTCTTGGCTTTGGCTTTGAGTCCTTGGCTTCTTTTGTGCTCTTCCGTTCCTCGTGTCCGTGTTTGCCCATTTTGACTGTTTTCTTGTGATTTTTGATATATCCATACCTGCACACACAAAACACAAAAACAAGTATATTTTTGCCATTTTTAGTCTGTTTTGGTTTAATTGGGCTATTTTAGGTATATACGGATATGTGTATTTTACACCTATCAAAATTCCTAAACTAAACGATTGCGTGTCCTCACGCAATATCACATGCCTTATAACCAAATACCTCGAAACTTCCCAAAACTAAACCTTTGAAAAGTAGCAAAGATTTTTGTTGAGAGAGCTAAGAGATCACAAGTTATAAAACACCCGAATTCCTATTTTCGAAGATTTTTTATTTTTTATTGATTTTTTCTTGATAGACTATCTAACTACAAATTATCCTTGTGTTGACATAATGTAATGTTTTCGTTACCTTAGTGGTAATTTTTAGGATCATGGAACAAAAAGCACATTTAAGTGTCTTAAAAAGATAACTTCATCTTTCCCGATTTTTCACTTTTCCCATACTAAGCTTAAAAATAAGATCACCGTTAAGTACGAGTTAAGATGCTAAGACTACTTATAATTACAACTTGTGAATTTCTCTTCCCGACATAAATCATATATTTAAGTGTGTGTGCTCAAATTAATTTGAACCATTAAATTCACATATTTATATAGTTGAAATCCGATCAAGCTTTACACATGTGCCTTTTGGGCAAATATGTTAATAACTTAGCAAGATCATAACTCAAAGCAAACACAAACCTCCTTAGCTAAGACATCGTTGGTTCACTTGCCCCATGAATGACTTTCTTCTCTAACATCCCACCGTCATCAGGTAAGTGCTAAGGCTTTTGACACCCCATCCGGAGAATAATAATCGAGACGCATGAACTTCCGATGAAAAAGCCTTGTAGACTTTTGCAAGCCTTAGTTCAAAAGAATACATTGGTTTTAGAAAAGGAAACTTTTACTATTTATTATCTAACTTGCAACATTATTATTATTATTTACATTGTTAGGCTAGGAATCGGTATCACTTTTCTTTCGACGACACATCGGTCACGCCTCCGACAAGAGCTCGTGTACTTATTATGACACCAACCCTAAATATACATCCTCCATCCTTTCTTTCGATGTCACATCGGGAGCGAACCGATAAATTCCCATGTACTTTATTGCGATGGAGTTTGTATATTATTATTAACACTAAGGATTTATAACTTGCATCCTTTTTATTCACCAACTACATTTTTTAAATTATTAATTCAACACATTATTTTTGCAAATAGAAAATTTTCATTTTAGAAAACCAAAGTATAAACTTGAACCAAAATTCTTATTTACAAATGATGTTTAACTTCATCATCGATAAAGCATTTTCTCTAAAATATGTTTGATTAGCTTATTAATAGAATAAAAACTCTAATTTGTAAAAATTAAAGAGAACACGAATAAATTTAATCATTTTTAAGAACTTCGGGGAAGAAAAACCCACAAGTTAATCTTATAAGAACCTTTAGTTTTCCAAATAAACTTTTGTTGCAACCTAATTCTAATCAACACTATCATCTGCTTATTCTTATTTCAATTTTAAAATCTCTAATAAAGAAAATTCGCAATACTACCTATATAAAATCCCAAAACCTCGCATATTAAAATCTACTTGAGATTAGCACAAGGTCTTCATTTACTAATGATTTCAAGTCTAAGCATAATTTAAAAATCTACCAGAGACTCAGCATAAACTGATCACCAATTATTTGTTAAGGAGAAAGCTAGAACCCAACACGTTCGATCGGAGGGAGTCCAAAAAATTACTTCTTATTCTCACCAACGGAAAACCTACATTCATATCTTAACACTTATTATTTATCTACTAATATTTTTTATTTTTTCATTTTTTTACTACAAATAAGAACTTAAAAATTTAAAATTTTTGCTATTTTTGGGTGGGGGGGGAAAAACGGGTACGGTGAGAACAAAAACAATAGAGCATGGCAACATCAAAATTGATAAGATTCCCTCCCCCCAAACTAAAACGAAACATTGTCCTCAATGTTAAAGCAGGTTCTACGAACATCTAATCCTTTCTAATAGAAGTATATCAAAGATAGACGTGAATCGATAAGATGAAAGGATATCGGATCTCCCCAAACTAATTTCAAACAAAGGATAGGAAGCTCGAGTGAAACGGGACACAACACCGAACACGAGAGGCTTCAGAAATTGTTGGTTCAATCCTGCAAAAATCACAAGTGCAAACAACAAACAACAAGAAACCGGAAGAGACTAGCCTCAACACATCACAACACATTTTTATTAGAACAATAAAAAATGGATAAGCATGGGGTGAACTCCCACGAAGCGGCTTGTTTTTGTTCACCGAATCACAAGCTCGACTCGATCCCTGAATTAATTCGTCCTTAGGGAGAGTGAAAATGGAAGAGAAAATCTCAATCGGGCTTTCATTAATGTTTGGACAAACATTAAAGCACATGAAAGTTCCATCCCGATGAGAGGCCACCGGCTCTAAGTGAAGATGCCGGGGTCAAAAATGGTGTCTTCATTCCCGAAGGAGAGAAATAAAGGTGAATCCTCGGGGTAGGTGAAATATGGAAGAAAAGTCCAAATGATAAATGTGAAGGAATCGACATCTTCAACATTTAAAGATAACACCGTTTCACTTAGGTAAAAATCTTCATTAGGCTTAACAAAATCATTTTTCATAGCCAAAATGGGCTTAAATCTCATGCAAACATCTGGTGGTTCCGGAGGAGGACGAGGAGATGACGGTTCTTTGAGAAATAAGAGAGTCCCAGAGGAAATGTTCTCTCTTAAATTCTTCTCCAATGTTACAAGATTTTTATCATGAATGGCATGATAAACTAATATACCTGGTTTGAATACTTTGTCCTCGTTTCCGAGAGAATTCAAGGTAATACTAGCCGACAACTCCGCAGTGAAAGGCGAGTCGGAATCTAACAAAGGAGGTGGAAAAATACTTGATTCAGTGGAATCAAGTGCAACGGCTAAGTCCTTTTTAAAATCCTTTGGTTTGGAAAAATGATCATTAAAATCAATTGGATTATCAAAAGTGATTCTTATTGCATACGATCAAGGGTATTTGATTGGAACATCACTTGAAACTTTGTCTTCTTCAATCTTGATTTATTCAACTTCTTGAGGACGAGAAAGAAGTTTTGGTTTTTGATGTAAGTAAGTTGCCAAGAGACAATTTAAAATGGCTTTTTTACCCCTGTCCTAATCTAATGTCGTTTCATTCATTTTTCCATACAAATCGGTAGGAATGATCAAAAGAGTAACAACGAGAAAAACATTGACATTTTCCATGAATGATCCTTCTCTCCGGTGAGAGTAGGTGAAGTAGGATTGCTACTTGAAACTTCAAGGGTGGGAGGGAGGGTAAGATCAATTCCCGGTGGAATCGAATCTTTTTCAAGATAAGCTTCAAATTCACTTTCTTCCGGTGAAGTAAGTGTGAAAGAAGAAGAAGACTTAATCTCCGACTATCCTTATCCTTCTATTCGAAAAAGAGATTATGTGTAGATTTGAAGTTATCATCGAATTCGAAAAGAGGATTTGAGTAAACTTGAAAATTTTCTTCATGCAAGTCCTTCTTAAGAGTCGAATCATCATTACCCGGTGGTAATGAATTAGGAAGAGTGAGTTCATCGGCGAACTTCTCAAAATTATCACTAGTCTTCATCGGAGAAGAACTAGGAGGAAGAATATTAGTGTTACTGCCACTAAACGGATTAGCTTTTGAAAAATCGATGACAGAAATGGCGTGAACAAAATTCTTATCCTTGTTTTTCTCAGATTTATCGGCATAATAAACAAGTTCTTCCTTTCCTACTCTTAAAGTCAAAGTTTCTTCATACAAATCAATGAGAGCTTTCGCGGTGCGAAGGAAAGGTCTTCCTAAAATAATAGGCACTCTTGGGTCGGGTTCAAAATTAACCACCACAAAATCCGCAAGAAAAGTGAAACCATCAACTCTAACTACAACATCCTCGGCTATGCCCATCGGGTGCGTAATTGAACGATTGGCAAGCTCGAGTGTCATTCGAGTAGGAGTCAAAGCTCCAAGCCCAAGTTGCTTGTAGATTAAATAGGTAAAAAGGTTAATTGGTAGCTCCCGGAATCGCTAAAAGCGCTAGTCCCTATCGAGTTCTGTAAAGGCACATGGGATTAAAGAAATTTTCCTCGATCTTTGAGCTTCTCGGTGCACTTTGTTCATGATGAGAAGCAGAACATTCAGCAATTATCCACATCGAATGGCGATCTCATCGAGTTATCTCTTTGTTCCTTTAGCAAATGAGCTTAAGCCATATTGTTGAACTTTGGCATTCGACAAGAGCATCGGGGTTGGGAGGGGGGGGGGGCTTTTAATCCAATCTCTAAACGGATGTTTGAAACATCTTTAAAAAACCAGCTATGTGTTGAGCACTTGGTTTATCGTTCTCTCTCACTTTCATCCTCTCGGGATATGGAAGTTTAGATTGATACGAATTAGTTCTTGGAGAATTAAGATCTTGAATTTCAACATTAAAGTTTTCTTTTGCTTTTGGTTTTAGAATTTCAATGAAAATGGAATCTTCTTCCTCCGGAGGTGGGACTTGTGCGGTATTTTCCAAAATTGGATTTTGCACTTTTTCCGTTGACTTCTCCGGGTTTTGTTCGGGTTCTTTTTGAGGAAAAGAATTTTGAAACAACGGTAGTAGAGAACAAGAGGAAGTCGATAGGACCTTCCAAAGTTTTACCCGCTCCTTGTGTGTAGCTTAATTTGCTGACGAGGGTTTAGTTACGTTTGACTTGGAAGAGGTAACCGAAATTCAAAGTAGATCGGAAATCTTTGAAATTATTACAAAGATTTGTCAACAAACTCGTAACATTAGCCATTTGATTCTGCAAATTTTGACCTTGAAGTTTGAACATTCCTTCAACACACGCGATCGTTTTTGCCTTGACGCAGTATTCAAAAATCCCGGTTTTGAAACCACCTTGAAATTTGGGGCGTAGGAGCTTGATATGGTGGAATTTGGTAAACCGGTGGTTGATTGGTTGGTGGTTGAAAAACTTGACCTTGATTGTTTTGATGGTTTTTGAATTGAAATTGTTTCGTCGGTATCTGGCTTTGGTTACCTTGGTTGTTTTGAACATTTGATTATTTAAAACCGGTGGTCTCATTTGATTTGCCAAATTAGGAGGATTTCTTTGAACAAAATTGCCAACGGCGGCGATTTGTTGGAATTGATGAATGTTATCATGAAAAACAGGAAAATCATTCCTTGTTAACGGATAATTATTGAAATTATGGTTCGAACCACATGTGACACAAAACTTCCTCGACAGCTTTGACGGTTAGCAGGAGTCGTATCATACTTTTCACTAATCTTCTTTATAATCGTATGGGGCTCATTCGAGAATATCCATATTGTCGTTCAATAGAAGCGGCGATGTTTGTAGAATTTCAAAAGGGAATTAGATGTTTTTAGAATATAAAGAGTATCATTCGTGACTCGCGTCTTGTGTTCAATGTTCCGACTACTTGACTAACGCACGAACTTGTGGATTACTACTTCATAATGGCTAAAACCATCACATTCATCTTATATCAAGAAAATTTCCCACCCGCGGTGGAATCTAAAGCATCTTGATCATTGGTATTCAAAGAATTATAGAACGCATCAAGTTGATGTAATTCCGAGAAACCATGATGAGGACATTGACGAAGAAGTCCTTTGAAATGTTCCCATGCTTCGTTGAAAGTTTCATTCGGTTTTTGGTAGAAAGTGGTGATTTCATTTCTAAGGTAAGTTGTTTTTGAAGGTGGAAAGAATTGGTTTATGAATTTTGAGACAAGATCATCCCACGTTAGAATCGAGAACGAGGTGGTTCCACATTCAAAGCCAATGTACCGGGCATTCACCTTCGAGAGAGAAAGGAAAAAAGCAAAAGCTTAATCGTTGTATTTGGAACTTCGGGATGTCTAAACGTAGAAGTGACTTTGTTGAAAAATCGAAGATGATTATGAGGGTCTGTTACCCGTAAAATTGATTTACTTTTGAACGATAAAAATAAAAGCGACAAAGATTAAATCAAAGTTTTTGTTAGCTCAAAATTAATTTGCATTTAATTGTTTGGACAAACAACTGCACTTCGTTATCCGTCGAGTGGGAGCTTGTAACATCTGAGCCATGGTACGATTGTCGGCCATTGGAAACTCGGGTCCCTCAACAATAACCGGTGTTATCTGTTGTTGTCGACGATTTCGATTACGAGCTTGAGAACGAGTGCGCATGCACTAAAAATAGAGAAAAGAAATTAAAAAGAAAATTAAACTAATTTTTTTTTTTGGATTTTTGAATTTTTTAACAATCTATTTTAAAACGGATACACGGAAGACAACTTAAACCAAATAATCGAATTACTTCACGGTAACTCTTAAAAATTGCTTCTTAAGATGAGCCGTACCTCGTAAATGACACAAATGACAAGTTTTTTTTATTCTTTGATTCGATTTGGGAACTTTTCAAGTTCACCGGAACTTATTTATGATAATACCTCGATTGAGAGTATTATATGTTGGTGTTCTTTTACCAACTTTGTAGATTTTATTTCTTTTTAAAGACAATTTTTTATATTTTTGATTTTTTTTATATGATAACTATACTAAAAAGATAAAGAAAAATATTTTTTTTTACATTTTTTTTATCTTTTTGGATTTTTGAAATATTTAACAAAAATGAAACTTTCGAGGACGAAAGGATCTTCAAACCAAATTCAACAAACGTAAACGACGGAATCTTTAACACAAGTCCCCGGCAGCGGCATCAAAAATTGATTGTGAGATTCAACACACGTAAAATAATATATATATATATAATACTATAGAAAATTACCAATTCACCCTTGAGTACAAAGATAAAAAGGAAATTCTTCAAAATATATATAATATAATATAATACGTATATTTAGCTGGGAAGAATGATCACCCGGGTCGTTTCCCCAACGACTTGTGAAATTGAAACCAATGCTTTAGCTTGGATTATGATTTGAATGAGAGAAAAGATATTTTTGATTATCTATAACTACTAAATTAAAGCAACAAGTAAAATGAACAATTAAAAGCAATTAAACACTTAAACAATTAACGGGAAACAAATAAAACGCGACAATTAAGCAAATATACTAAAATTAACCCCTAAAAATGCAAACTAAATTTCTAAACCTAAAATAGGACAAAAGAAACTTTTAAGAAAAAGAAAAATATTTTTTTGATTATTTTTGAATTTTTTATGAATTAAAAACTATTTTAATCTAATTAAATCCTAAAAAATAGCAAATTAAGTCCTAAAAATTTAGAAAAATGATTTTTAAACTTAGAAAAGTCTAAAATAACATAAAAACTCAGAAAACTATTTTTAACTATTTTTAAAATTAAAATCCTATTTTTAAAATTAAAAATAAAAGCTCAAAAATAAAAATAAAAATCTAAAAGAGGTAAAAGTGATTTTTCTTAACGTAAAACTAAAAGTACTTTTTATAAAACTAAAAACTATTTTTTTGTATTTTTTTAAAAACTTTTTTCTATTTTTTATGATTTTTCTAAATTTTAAAGCTACGAAAAATCCTAGAAATTAATAGAATAAAGGGAGAAATGTGAAAAATTCAGGGAAAGTCTAAAATGCAACAAAGATTACTAGAAAAATAAAAAAATAAGAAAGCTGGATAAGCTACTCAAATAAGCCCAAAATAAGCAGTTAAAAGCTACGGCTTTTTAATCCTAGTTAAAACTAAAAAATCTATATTAATTAAAAGAAATGGAAGTAGACAAGTTGTCCCACCTAGAGCAGATGGTAAGAGTGTTTGTGTTGCGTGGTGAGTGGACCTACCCCTTACCCCAGCTCCTTATGTTGGCATACAATATAATTTCTTCACAGCTTGGTACATCTTTTCTGAACGGGATGGATAGTATATTTTGACATTGTGGGATTCGTGCATAATCACGGATCTTAAGTCTCCATGCAAGCGTATCCAACTCCTGCCATGTAAAAATAGTGTTCCATCGGCACGCGGTCTCCAATTTTCCTTTAGGGGTATTGCAGTCTCGCTGGGGCTTGAAAGAGCTCCCGTTGCTGTTATCTGGTCTGTCATTCACGAGATTCTTATTGTTGTGTATTGTTAGTTTGTGGCGCGCGTGTCGCCGCGTATTGTGTGTGCACTGATATAAAGAAATATTCTGTGAAAGACACGAGTGAGGGAGATCCAAACCAATTGGATAAAACTAAGGCTCGAGGGCACTTGTGTGTAGAGTGGGAGTATATGAGAACATGTTGTTCGATGTATAGTAGCGGCTATTTCAGCGCATTTGCCCACTGGCTGTGCAAGTTAAGATACTGATGCATCCGTGAAGTCTGAATAACGAATATCACAATCATAGTCACTCAGTAGTTCCAGCCAACGGACATTGTCTTATGTTAAGCTCCTTCTGATCGTGATGTTTGTAGGCTTTTATGTCGGTGAAACACGGTGCATTGGTTCCGTTAGATAGTGTCTCCATTATAAAAGCTCTTGTCGTAGGGCTATAAGACTTATACCGCTAGACTATGCCTAGAGCTGAAGTGCGAAAGATAGAGATCATTGGTGAGATCGCGCGCGAGAGAGATTGTGTCGTTGAGTCTCGCCACTGTTTTAGATTGCGTGAGAATGAGATGTGCGTCGCGGGAGACTGCTGTGTAGTGGCACGAAAGAAAATATATGCTGTGTGTCTTGAACACTGTTTGTTAGCTGTTGTGTGGAAGTCTGTGTCTCGCAATGGTTCTCGAGTAGAGAGACCATCTTAGAGTTTGTGACACTGTCGTGTGTGCACCGCAGTTGTAGCAATGCGCGTAGTGCAGTTTGCGTGCCGTGCTAGTATCAGGTTCTAGAGTGTGACAAGGTCATTAGCGTGATGGCTACAATTGTACTAACTTTGTTTTATTAGCTGAAAAGCGAGTGTGTGCTAGTTGTTGTTTCCTATGTTATCTGTCTAAACGCGCGAGTGTAGAGTGATCCATTGATTTGGCGATTAGACGTGCGAGTAAGTTTCGTCATTGACTTAGCAATCTTCGAAAATCCTTCAATGAACCTTCGATAGTAACCAGCAAGACCTAGAAATTGGCGGATTTCTGTTGGTGTCTTAGGAGATGCCCAATCTTTGATAGACTCTATCTTGGCTGGATCCACATGTATGCCTCTACTATCAATGACATGTCCGAGAAATTGTACCTTCGGAATCCAAAATTCACATTTTGAAAACTTTGCATACAACTTCTCTTTCTTAAGCAATTCCAAAATTGCTTTAAGGTGTTCTTCATGCTCTCTTTCGTCTTTTGAATAAATAAGTATGTCATCGATGAAGACAATTACGAACTTATCCAAGTAAGGCTTGCACACTCGGTTCATGAGGTCCATGAATACCGCATGTGCGTTTGTCAGTCCGAATGGCATAACCTGGAACTCGTAATGGCCATACCGAGTTCGAAATGCCGTCTTTGGAATGTCTTGCTCTCGTACTCTAAGCTGGTGATATCCTGATCTCAGATCTATCTTCGAATAAATACTGGATCCTTGAAGTTGATCAAACAAATCGTCGATCCTCGGGAGTGGATAACGATTCTTCACTGTCAGTTTATTTAACTCACGGTAGTCGATGCACATCCTGAATGACCCATCCTTCTTTTTGACAAATAAGACCGGGGCTCCCCAAGGTGAGGAACTAGGCCTTATGAATCCCTTGTCAGAAAGTATTGTAGTTGTTTGATAATTTCTTTTCATTTTGGATGGAGCCATCGATACGGTGCTCGAGCTATGGGTGCGGCTCATGGAATTAGGTGGATTTGGAATTCCACTGGTCGAGCTAGAGGAAGACCTGGCAAGTCCTCGGGAAATATTTCAGGAAAGTCTCAGGCGATTGGTACGTCCTTTATCTGTTTTCTTCTAAACTGTCATCCTTTTCTTGGCGAGATATCTGTGCTAAAAAGACCTAGCATCCTTTGGACATGTACTCTTTGAGTTTTTGAACATGAGGATAATGTCAACCGGGATTCTTCCCTGTTGCTTACTTTAGTTGCACAAAAAGTCAAAGTTTCATTTCCCGTAAGGGCACTTTGAACAAGTTTCTCATTGGCATACGATCACGGCGTGACATTTCTTAACCAGTCCATGACCAATAATGTCATCGAAAATCTTACCAGTTCTACGGGCATTAGATCTATGTTGAACGGATGGCCCTAAAGAAAGTTAAGGTACAAACCTGTATATAGTGTCTATCTTTGACTAATGTCCATCATGCTAATCTCGACATCATAACAATTTTCTAATGAAGTTGGGGGCTGATGTTTATTCAAGGAACTAAATGCCATTGGATATAACTAAGCTTCTATCGGCACCAGTGGTCGATTGTTGATAGATGCATTGTGGTTATTAAGAGGGATCGTACCGTGACAACATTGGCTTCAGGGTTTCCCGGAGCATTTCGCCTCTTTTATCATTCCCAACTGCATAAACCAGCCTTGTGCATTCCCATTTCCTCCATCTTTATTCTTCAGCTTCGAACAATCTCTCTTGAAATGCCCTGGCGCTCCACACTCAAAACAACCATTTCCTTTGGGAGCTGCCCCATTGCCCTTCTGAGTATTAGCAACATTTGTGTTACTAGTACTCCTGCAATCACGAGCAAAGTGCCCTATTTTGTTGCACTTGTGACACCTCTGGGTGCACGGGCCATTGTGGTGGAGATGGCACTTGGTGCACTTGGCAAAGATCCCCCATTAATGGCTTCCTTGTTGCTGTCCCCATTTTGTAGACCTTGGCGATCATTCTGCCTCTTGATGGGTTGTTGTTGGTGACCCATGGTTATTTCCTGGATGAATATCAAACCTTCCTCTTGGTTGTCAGTTTGCAATTTCTGCGTAGGTGCGGAGTTTCTGATCCATCAAGTCGTTGGCCAACTCAATAGTCTCATCCAACGTCTTGGGTCTGGCAGACTTGACGTTCCCATAAATGTTGTCAGGAAGTAACTGATGTATTGTCAACATTCTCGGTTCATTTGTCAACAACTTACGTACATATCAGGGTTAACTCTTGAAGTTCAATGTTTGCTGGAACACGTTTCCCTTGACCTTTTGGTTGCCACAGCTAGATTTTAATTCTTGATTTCACCTTGCGGACTATTTCTTGCCTGTCAACTTTTTCTGAGTTACTTCCAAGTCGTTGCAATGCCTTGGACCTAAGGTTCTTATCTGACCATTCAACCAAGTCAAAGGCAGCACACTAACTGAGTGCAGTGGCAAACTTTACTTAATTCTAATAGCAACAGAACTGATATTGAAAATGACTCCATCTTTCAATCCACCAGTTAAACCGAACCTCGCCTGCAGTCCTCTTGAAGTTCAAAGTTGACACTTCATGAAGTCAGCGTAAATAACAAGGGCGCGCTGTTTTGCACGTTCCTTCGGATATCCTGTGCGATTGTGGCTTCCTCTCCATTGGTTGGGTTTTGCAAAAGAGGCTTGGTCGATCATTGCTTGGATGGATTCCAGAGGTCATGTTGTCATTGGTGGCGTTTCGCAAGAGAGTTTGATCGATCATTGCTTGGATGGATTCGGGGGTCATGTTGTTTGGGTTGGTGTTATTGATAGGGGTATTTGGTCCTCCTCTGGTTGTAGGTGCCATGATTTGTCTAGATCACAAAAGACAAAACATGAGGTTATATGACAGAATATAATAATATATAGATGAGATAATCAACACAAGAGAAGTATATATTACAAGATAACACGTCTATTTCATTCATATCTTTGAAAATTTTACATGAAATAGTCGTCTGAATACACATAATACAATACAAAAGATCTAAGGCTATGCTAGCGGGGTGAACCCCTAATACTTAACATGCCTGTACAAATGACCTAGCAAAATACAATAACATAAATCACTAGATGTGACTGTCGGCGTCCCCAGAAGCCTCCTGGTGATCTGGAATCCTAGCCTCGGGTCCCGACTGTCTAGCTATCCTCCGCTGCTCTCGCAGTGCTAACAACTCAGCCTGCATGTCGCTCATCTCTCGCCTCATATCTCTGATGACTCGGAGAGTCTCTACCATCTGGTCCTGACGCCTACGATCAGTCTCTCGAAGTGCTGCCAACTCAGTCTGCTGCATATGAAAGCGAGTCTCGTGTACCTGGTGCTGTGTCTGAATGAGAGTACTCTGCAGCTGTAGCTGTGTCTGGTGTGCCTGTAGATAGGTCTCATGTGCATACACATGATCACGATGGGTCTGAAGCTCCTGATGAGTCGCCTGACTCAATCCTATCGAATGAGCCCAAGCCTCGCGGGAAGCATAGGCCTCCTCCTCCACCATCCATACGGTCTCCTGGAGAGTCATCCTATCCCCCATAAGTAAGTCGACCCGCTGCGAGTTCATCTCGACTCGCTGTGATATACGAGACCTACTATCCTGAGCATCCTCTAGTAGGGCATACAAGTCCTGTGTATCCCGCTCATGGAGCTCAGCAAGTCCTACGACTCTAGTGTTGACCTCTCCCACGGTCATAGGTGCTATCTCTGGAACTGCCTCTGCCGGATCTACCCAAGTATCCCTAATCCCGTACCCAACATCTCTAATCCCCTGTCGCCTCTCCTCAGCATCTACCGTGCTGACAAACCCATAATCTATCCCTTGACCTCTGACAGGTCTAGCAGTGGAACTCTCTCCGATCTCATATCTGGAGCATATAGTGGACAAATGCAACCTCTTGCGGGGAGGCTGCTCAGACTCGGGAATATCATCCCTACGGTCAACAGGTGATGGTATGGATAGAGATGGTGGTAGTGGTGGTAATGAAGGTGGTGGTAATGCGGCAGTAACTGCATCAATGAGAGCCTGGGTGGATGCTATCCTGAGTGCCTGGTTTTGGGTTAGACACCCAGATGATGGTGGTAAAGGTGGTGAATGTGCAGGTGGAGCCATGCACCTAGCAAGGCGCTCCCCTGCAGAGGGTGGTGATAGTGAGATAGGTGGTGATGGTGATGGAGTAGTCATGGCCAGAAGTCTCTCAACCTCTGCCTCTGGTGGAAGGGATATGGAAGTCTGGGGTCGGATGGTAATCCTAGCCCCAATGGTAATGTCAGTGGAGGGTGGTGGTATAACAGGCTCTGTTCCCTCAGGTGGGAAAACAGGCTCATCAGCAGGTATGACGGTAGAGTCAGCCGGAGCTAAGTGCTCCTCCTCCTCCTCGTCCTCCTCATCCTCCTCGTCCTCATCCTCATCCCTGGCGTCATCCCTAGATGAATCGCCGTCATCATCATCTCCATCATCTCCTCCGTCCATAGGGTAGTCAACCAGACCATCCTTTGTCTCATCATCCTCGTACTCCTCCGGATCCTCCTCGGGATCTAACTCAGTAACGTATCCGGGTGACTCAGCAGTGGGTGAATCTACAGGAGGTAGTGGCTGTTCCTCAGCAGGAAACTCATGGTCGTCTTCCAATGGTATATACTCGGGATATATAGGCTCTGGCACGTAGTTAGGGTCATGTGCCTGTATGAACCTAGGCTCACGCTCATGTCGTCATGAGGAATGGTCGTATTGGTAGATTCTCTGGACCTAGTATGTGTTTGAGTGACGGTGGGGCTACTGGCTGTTTGCGGGAGTACGTAGTATCCTTAGTCGATGACACGTTGGAATTCTCCCTCGATATATCTCCTAATAATCGGCTCCCTAGAAAGCTTGCCGGGGGGACCTCAGAGTCTGGTTGTTAGACGGAAGTGTAGGTAACTCTGACGTCGGCTAGGGAAGACATGGTTACTGCAAAAAAAAAGTAAATAACCCTTATATAAGGTATTACTTATAGAAAAAAAATCGATATGCTATGTTTGTAAGGCTTTTTATAATAAAAGTCCTTTATAATAATATACGTAATATCATTTATATACGTATATTAATTGGGTAAGCACTTTAGTACCCTATAAGACTATAACATTATGCATGTCATATAAACGTATATGCGCTAGGAAGTAAAACAAGTAATGCATTGACGTAAACAAGTAATGCATGTATGTCCCTCACAAATCCCATTTGTGAAAACAGTTTTGAAAATGGTTATAGTCCAGACAAAAACTTTTGACCTGGTTCTCTATAACCTTGGCTCTGGTACCAATCTGTAACACCCTCAAATCTGAGTATGCAGCGGAATGTTGAATATCCGAAGGCGTTACATTATTGGGTCAATAGCACAAGATCAGAGAACGACTACTAAACGTGTCGTTTGAAAAAGATACATTGGATTAACAAAATACTTGTTTGTTACATAAGCTCATGGCTTCAAATGGTTCAACAAAATAGATAAAGATTCCGGTTTATAACAATTGTCCCCAAAGTGTAATAAGACCCCAAATCTTAAGTGTTGACTCTTCAATTATTGACTCCCAATGTATCATCGCACCTCGTGCCTTATTGACCTGAAAAACATGCTTAAAACGTCAACATAAAGTTGGTGAATTCATAGGTTTGTATAAATCGATGGTAGGACCGCAAGATTTCCAAGTGCATGATTAAGCAACAAATGCAAACATCATAAAAAGTAATTACGTTTCCTAAGCTCATGACACCGAGGCTCGACGTATATGAATGCAATTATAAATTGCCAACTGGTGTCCGTGAATGATGTGCTAACCCTGCAACATCCCAAATTCGACATGGTATGCGTTCGTTCCCAGTGATAGCTAGTCACCCGAACGGGGATTGTCAATCCCTAATAGATCTATCCATAACATTCGCGCCCACACAATGTAATTCCCAATCACATCTATGCAATTAACAGTTCATGATCATGGACATAAAGGGGTTATGGTAACTTAGGCAAACACGTAATCATGGCATAAAATGTACACTTGCGTCCAGTTTGTAAAACAAAGCATGTTCTCACCCCAAGGATGTAAATCATTTAAATAATTGTAAAGCATGGGGCTATGAACTCACCTTAGCCGGTAGTTCTCTGAATGATAACAAATATCCAAGTAAGCAGTGGATCACACCGTTAAGTACCTAAGTAAGTACGGTCAAGTCTTAGTTTACACATTTAAGCTAACGACTCATTGTATAAACTAAATCCCATTTTAAGTTTATATATACCGTGATCACTTGTGTGGTGACGCACAAGATTATTGTATTTATACTTTCGATGGTTCTCGAGAAACGTGAAATCATTATTAATAAATATACATTATTTATTAACTTGTTATTAAACCCGTTCGATGTCCGAATATCTTAATATTCGACCGACGTGTTAAGTGTTTCATCTATTTCACTTTTGTTCTAAGATACCCTTAAGTTCCTAGTTATTCCACTTTAGTCCCTAGGTTTATAAATATATACCTTTATATTTTTAAACCTTTTAGTTTTGAAGATGACACAATTAGTCCCTTAGGTTTACAAAAAGATAGTTTAGGTTTTTATAGTTTATACTTAAATCCTTAAGTTTCAGAATATTACAAGAATAGTCCCTGGAGTTATTGAAATACAAGAAATGACAATTTAATCCCTTAGGTTTCGGCATTTACGGTTTTAGTCCCCCGACTTTGTAAAAATCGCATTTTCAACTCAATTAAATCCCGACAAGTGGCATTTGGCCTTATATAGTCCAAGTAAGCCAACCAAACCATTTCGGCTTATAAATAAGCTATCCGAGCTTATTTTGGCTTAACGGGCCTTATTGGGCCCGTTAAGGTCCGTTTAGCTTTTTAGAGGCCCGTTATAGTTTTAATAAGCCTAAGTGTCGTTAATAAGCTCACGTGGGGCTGTTGAGCCTAAAATAAGCTCGGTGAGCTTATTGAAGCTTATTTCGAGCTTATTGGGCTTATGGGCCCAATAACTTAACCCGATAAGGGTGTTTAGAGTTTTTAGGTTTTTCCTAGTGCTTTTCCAACTTGTATTAAGCCGAACAAACTGTTTTCTTTTCAGCTTATTCCAAATAAGCCAATAAGCTAATAAGCATCTCTAATGGGCCGGTCTTGGGCCCGTTAAGGCCCGGTAAGGTTTTTAAAGGGTCTTGTTGGGTCCATTAGCATTATTTGAGTCTAGTAAGCCCTTTTAACTTGTATAAGCTGCGTAGATTTTTACCGATAAGCTGTTAAAGCTTATTGTGAGCTTATGGCTCATGTTGGGCTCGCAAATGGGCTAGTAAGCCCGATAAGGACTCGTTTGTGTTATTAAGCTCCCGCCAAGGTATTCTAAGGTTCATGTGAGTCCTATAATCCGCGTATAAGCACACAAATAAGCTGTTTAGCTTATTGTGGCTTATGAGCTCGTATTGGGCTCGCGTTGGGCTCGATGGAACCCGATAGGGGTTCTAATGGTTCGGGCTTTCTCCTTTAAGGTCCACTAACTCATCTTAGGTTCGTAAATCTCTTATAAGTCTTTTGAGCTCGTGAATAAGCCGTCCCGACCTATTCGTGGCTTATGGGCCTTGTGGGCTCACGAAGGTGGGTTGCGAAGTCCTAGAGAGGCCCGCATGGTTTTATTAGTGTGATATATGACTCGTCGAGTTGTCTAGCACCAACCAAGAGTGCCTAGCATTTTCTAGTCGTGACCCGCTACATGCAATCGTTTAATAACCTTGTAAACTCGCACCTACGCCGAGTTGATACGTTTTCTTTAAAAGTTTACGTATAGATTCCTTATATTTTCGCGAACAAGGCTTATTTCCTGTGTCGGGGTCCATTCTTATATATCAAGGTTATTGTTTGCGTAGCTCTTACGTTTCTAGCATCGTGCAAGTCATTTAAACGAGTACAATGTGCTCATAGCATGTTCATTTTATGTTTATCTTGCGTGCTTTCCCGTTAGCATGTCGTATACACATGCTCTTGACCCCTAAACTAGTTTACAATATAAATGAACACGTAAAATACGAAGGAAAAGAGTTGTATATAACTTACAAAGGTCCTAGAGTTTCGATGGCGTGTTTAGAAGAAAACCCGACTCGTTTGTATCTTAAACGCGTGTAATCCTAAGCTCCAAGACTCGTATACTTCTCTTATCACCCTTATATGCGATCTTATACGTACCTTGTGTCCTTAGGAGGGAAATGTGGGTCGAGTTTGGTTAGAAGTGGAAGTGTGAGTGTTTGGCTTGCGGGTTGTAACCCGAACAAGAGAGAGGAGAGGGTTGAGGTGTGTAAGTGTTAACAAGAGTGTTTAAATGGTGAGTGTACATGAATATTTATAGGCAAGAAGTCCTAGTTAGCTTTTCTAGTCCATTCTCCAAACGAATCGTGCCCTAGGGGCGGTTTTCAAAGGTTTTAGTTAATCTCACATGGTTTTTGCTAAACCACCATAAGTACAAGTATTAATGAGGGGATTTTGGGTACATGATTTACTTAGCTAGGAAATCTTATAGATTTGCATGTACATATGCATGTATTCGTGGTCTAGGGGGTAAAGAGGAGCAAGGTGGTTAATATCATTTGAGTATTTGTTTAGAGGAGACAATTAGGACATGCATTTAATAGATCATGGATGTACATGTACTTATTAAGGATGATTAGTAGACTTTTGCTAGCTAATGTATCTCCAAGGACGATTTTTATGTAAGGTTACTTGCCCACATTCGGCACTAAGGGGCATAAACACAAGACTTGATTAAATTTTGTGTTTAGGCTCTCAAAGTGGGTATTGGTTTGAGTCTAGGTATGTCTAGGAATTTCCGGGGTGCGTCCAAATGTATTTTATCGCGATACGTAACCCTTTTACGTGACCAATAAAAATAAAATACGCAAAGTACATAATTATCATCAAAATAATTATTCCTTACTTGGTTGATGTAAACCTTAATTTATTTGGTAACCGTTTACATTCATTGATTATTTCTAGTCTACGCGGTTTAGCTTTAAAAGTAAACATTAAAAGTAAATGCGTATCGGACTAAAATAAATAGTGATCATTAATATAGTCGTACAATGACACGAAAATGAGAAATGTTACAGACTATAACTAAAAACAACACTTTATCGGGCAGTGTACCCGATCAGATGTAGCTTTGTTGGTAAGTAGGGTGTCGATCACTAAGAGTGAGAGCGTTAATATCTAATCTATTAGTATTTTAGTTATCTATGTTAAACCTATAACTAATGCAAAAGGGGGGGTTTCAGCCTGAGAGACTGGCACGGTTTTGTGTATCTAACCTAAGGTTTTGATGACAAGTAAAGCAATAAACACACACAAGAAGATAAACAAACAATAGATGAACGGTCGAGAATTTATGTAAGGAAAATGTATCAACCAGGAATAATCTGATAAAATGCAGGTTTGTTTAATAATGCAATGATTGACTTATCTCGAAGGGCATATCATTCCTAGACTTAGGCGGTACTTCTTCTTAAGACCTAGACAACCTAATTCTGTCACAATTAGACGCATCCGCACAAAGCAAGCAATTGTTAATTATAATCTACTTTAGGAGATTAGTAATTATGCTCTTACTAAACCCTAGCTCATTGAGAATTTACCCACTTACTGCTTAACGTCTCTTTATATACTAGTAATCCACTGTCCGAGTCCTTACCAATGGAATAAGAACGTACTCGTTGATCCTAGGGTCACCTGCTAGTCCAACTAAGCTCACTATTCTAAAGGCAAAGATAGGTCAATATTTGTGATCCTATGATTCTAGATATATAAATTGCAATATGGAGAGCTATCCCGGACTCTTAGCCTACGCCCAAACAACACCGAAGTTGCAGCGCATTAAATATGTAGGACTAGACCCAGTTGAATGATAGGTCGCATACTTAAGCACGTAAACGAATATAAATTGATAAACATAAACAACAATCAACGATAAATTAAGCAATCGAGATAAACAAACCAAACATTAGATCTTCATAAACATGGCTGATACCTAAAGGTATCAGCCGATAGTCATTGTAAAAATACACACGGTTTGATATATGAACGATTAAAGTAAAGAAACCTCGATCGAACGCGTATTCGGTTACGCAAAGATTACAAGAGTTTTCCTATGATCTTGAGGCTCTTTTCTGACCTTCTATGCTCTTCTGATCGTCTCTTGGTCGACTTGGTGGTTTAGGGATTCACTTGCATACCTAAAATTGAGTTTAGGGTCGTCTATATATATAGGGTCTGGTAGTCGGTTCGATACGGCGTATTGAGAAGCTCAATACGGCGTATTGGATGACTTGGCGTGGGCTCCAAGAATAAAATATTCCAAAATTCTTGCGCAGGAAATTGGATACGCCGTATCCGATTTTTGGATACGGCGTATTGACCAATACGCCATATCCGATTTCTTGGATACGGAGTATTGACCAATACGGAGTATTGGGGTTTTTGGATACGGAGTATTGGCTGAAAATGTGTTTTTCTTGATTTTTGACCAAAGTATCATATACGGCGTATCAATGGCGTATTCTTCAAAGTCAGGCAATGGCCTTCAGTTCTTCAAAGTCTTTAGATACGACGTATGCTTCTAGAATGATATGCCGTATTGATTTCAGAATCATAGACTTTCTCCAACTCTTTGTTTATGCTTCAAAACACGTGATTTTCTCCATCTTTTGCCAAATACTCGATAATTAATGTAATTCTCAAATATAAACGATTAAGTAACAATTCTTGTAATAACTATACCAAATGGGTTATAAAATGCGGGATAAATAATGCTATAAAAGTAACGTTATTTGAAGTCATCAAATATCCCCCCACTTGAATCCTACTTGTCCTCAAGTAGCCTTTAGAAGTTTATAAAAATATATCCCTTCTTCGTAAAGCTCAACAAAAACAACATGTGTTATATAATGCCAATGTTTGAGCTGAAAGACATGATCTAATTTCTGTGTGTGATTCTAAAGAAACACTGATACTTGTTGAAGAGAGTCGGTTAAAAATGAAAGAAAAACAAACATAACATAATGATAAACCAATTGATTATGCAAAACTGAATAAACTCTATGATTATTTTGTTCTACAAAAACAGTTGACTACAAAACAAGTCTATTGGTCACCAGTTTCAAAACCAACTCCACCAATGTCAGTAGTAAAACCAACACCCATAAAAGTGTTTCCTAAACAACTTCTAACAACTAGTATGGTCAAAGATTCACTTCAAAATGTTAAGAATCATCTTCACAAGTTTAATGAATACATCAAACAAAGAATTGTTCTCAATGCTGTTAATTGGGGAAATTGGGGAATGGATCACATTAAAGGTGCATACGAAGAAGAAGTCATACCATTTGTTAAAAACCTTAGAGAATCTTTCAAACTTTTTGAAATGGGTCTTTACAAAACGGTAAATGTTATGAAATTAATTTTTTAACAAATGGAAAACGAGGTCGACTAATGTTCTGTGGAAAATAAATATTTTAAGATTGAGAAGAAACAACTTTTAATCAACAATGATCGACTCTTAGAAGAAAATATCTTGTGTGATGTAATGTGTATATTTTTTCTTTCTTTGCATAGAGTTGATAATTGTGAAAGTTGTAAAAGTCTTGAAATTGAGATTTTGAATCAACAAGAATCAAACAAGTCATTTAACGAGCTATCAAAACGTTTGCAAAAAGTTGAGGAATATTTCATTTCTCTTGAACTTTCTTTGCAACATACTAAAGAGAAAATAATTTGTGATGAATCTTGGAAAATACATGATGTTTCATTGATAACAGAAATCAATAAAAAATATTTTGAGATAAATGATCTAAAAGCTAAATTGCAAGATAAATCAATTGTAGTTAACGAGTTGAAGCAACTGTTAGCTAAATTGAAAGAAAAGAGTCAAGTGACTCCCTATGAAACAACAAATCTTGATTCTTGGTTTCAGAAACTAGATGATGAGATCGTGTCACTTGCTTTTAAGGTTTCATCCTTAGTTAAGGAAAGAGAACATCTTAAGGTAGTTTACAAAAATATTTATGATTCGATCAAGCAGACACGGGCTCAAAACAAACTTAAAACTGACCCTTTGCAACAAAAACTTAATAATCAGATTTCAGAAAATGCTAAGTTAAGAGTACAGTTACAAGCAAAGTTTTCCGAACCACAAGAGAACCAGAATGGTACAAATATAAATACTAAGTTTGCAAAACCTCCAACTTCGAGAAATAAACTTTATTTTGTAACTCCGTTTCCAAAAACTCAGTTTATTCCTAAAGTTGTTGAGAAAAATAATTTGTCAAAATCAGTCACTTCACACTTGCATACCAACAAGGTATTTGAAAATTGCACAAAAGTTCTTGCCCTAGGTCTGTTTCGGATTAAGTCTGAACCAATCAATGCGTACTTTAAGAACAAGCTAGAGCTTTGAAACCTTTAGATGAAAATCTAGATTATGCTTGTAAGTTTTCTCAACGAATTCAAGAACTATTAGTGTATGTTTGTGCCTCTTGCCCCTATGTACAAAGCGGGAATGAAAAGTGGGCTTCCGCAACAAGTCATAGAAAGAACAACAAACCTTATGTAGATACATCCAGAACAAATAAAACAATTGTTAATGACACACAGAAACATGCAGTAAAGCAAAACACTTAAAATACTGACAACACTTTGTTGCCTTATAAAGGAAGAGTAAGCTATACTTATGCTAGCAGATCACAGCCTAAGAGCAATACAAGGAATGATAGGATCCAACGACCATCAAGTAGGGGCCAGAAGAATAAAGTAGAAGCCCAACTTAAGAAGTTTAAGTCTAGTTCAAATAAAAACAATCATGTTTCAGATTGGAATGTGAATGTTAAGAATGTTACTTTGTCATCGAATTTTGAAAATGTTTGCTTATCATGTAATGAATGTTTATTTTCTGCGAATCATGATGCTTGTGTTGTTAATTATCTTAAAGATGTGCAAAAATGTAAAAAGGCTAAAATTTTCAAACAAAAAGAAAAGATTCAATGGAAACCAACTAGAAGTGTCTTTACCACTGTAGGACATAGATGGAAACCAACAAGAAGGATCTTTAGCATGGTAGGAACAATTTGTGTAACACCTCTAAAATACGATACACAACGAAATACAACATTTGCGGTGCTACTTCATAATACATATACACGAGTCCCAGTAAACGTTCAAATGATACGTTTATAAAACAAAATTTATTTTATTTATACTCCCAAACTAACTTAGAAACTTTATTTCAAAAGTCATGACACGACTTCTTTTCCAAAGCATCCTTTTGTTTAAACAAACAAAACATTTCACCGAGACACAGTCTTTGATATCCGCGTTTCGGTCCATCCAAGCCATCAATAGCACCAATACATAAGATACATGCTTAAAAATGTCAACAAAACATTGAGTGAATTCATAAAGTTTACAATCAACAATCAGAACGCAATATTTGGTTCCACAAAACACGTATGACTGCTAGCAAGGTAAGCCACATAATATTTCCATCTTCCATGAGCCCGTGTATCGAACCTTACCACATTTTATAGTGATGGACAAAATAAGTGACCGGGTAGTATGCCACCACCCCTTTCTCAATACAAAGTGTTCGTTACAGGGTGTTCACCATCGGATCCAGACCCCGGACAGGGTTATCAAACCCAATAGATCTATTTAATGCATTCAGCGTTTACCTCCTCGGTAACTAACGAGTACACAGTCAAAGGCATAAACTCAAAGTATGGAATCATATCACATATCAAAACATATTGCGTTTTATAACAACTTAGAATTTTCATCAACCTATTTTACTTTTATCACAATTATGCGGGGAAATTTTTTGCTTTATTACATTACTTGCATTGCTAATATCTCAATATGCAAGATAACTTGC